>JBBPRS010000073.1:0-78740 GCA_038093155.1 Boletus huronensis | reverse complement strand
GTCCTGGAAGCAAACGTCCGCGAACGGAACAGCGAATCTGCCCGTCCAAAACGTCACGTTCACGGGGGGGGGGGGCAAGTCGTCCACCGCAGCCATCGTCCAAAAAACCGGCGATGGCGATTGTCTGTCCGCCAGAGCCACCATCATGAAAATTACGGTCCGACACCGGCCGCAACCATGTGCAACGCTAGGGTCAGCTGCCGGGCTGTTTCCCAACCACCGGCGATGGGGCCAGTTCATGCATGGCTACATATCCGGATTCAGATTCAAGGATAGATACGCATCGCATCGCAAGCCTCGCACGGTGCCAACGCACCAACCCGAGTATGTACATACTACATATACGTGAGGAAGGGAGCGTACCCGTACCTCTAGGTCTGGACCGCGTCCCTGGGGCGACGGGCTCGGGACATTAGATCAAAACCACACGGGAGATACGCGCCGCCATCCACGCACGACGAGTAGAATATCTTCGTTTCGATCGTCTCATGCCAATGCAGCCATATCATATCGCCCAGCACGACCGGCTGTGGGGGCGCCGCTGGTGAAACGTGCTTACTCAGACCTGCGTCTCCGTGATGGGAATGTCTCACTGGTCAGCATCTTGATTCACGACCCTGGCGCAAACCGAAATCACGGGTCACGTCCCGAAGGGCCTCCTTAGTCGGGTGATACGCGTCTACTAGCAAGCAACCAAGTAAAGTTGGCGCGTTCGCGAGCACGCGCCACTGAACAAGGTTTCAAAGTCTGGTCTTGGGTTCACTTCTCATCGATGGAACGGAACTATCATTGGTTATTCAATGAGATGGGATTGATAACGTATCATGTTGGCAAAAGATGTGATGCAGTGAGCCCTGTGATAAGTTCGGGGTGATGAGGCGCGGACACATTGTCAATCAATCATTCCGTCGGCTCGTTGCGTACGGTTCAGACATGGCTAGACTACGAAATTCTAAAGTCAAGAGGCAGTGGATGGATTGGGCTAGGCTAGGGAACAAGATGCGTCGGCGCAGGATTCGACCAAGGTTTCGGTTTCAACACGAGGGAAACTGTTGCATGTACAAGCACTCCCATGCGTTATCCATACGGTTCAAAACGCGTTCTCGAAAGGATAATAGAAAAAAACAAAGAAAGCTCGTACTTTGCGCCGCCTCACCCACACCAATCGTCCGGATCAATGAATATCAATATCACCGCCTCCCGCAGAAGGCATCAGGTGCAGTGTGCACACAACGGTGCCCAAAGGGGGCGCGTCATCCAAGCCGAGGAGTTCGGTTAGCGCCCTAGACTAGAATAGGTACAAGAGAGTAACAAGGCACCAGGCCGATGCCAAATTCATTAGCTCGCACGTCTCCATTTTGAAAATGAGACCAAAACGTGATTTACCTTCTAGGTAGTCCGCAGCCAAGAGTCTAGAACGACACGCATGGAAGCGAAGTTTGGGGGGAATGGAAATTGGGGTTGGGAAAAAAAAATTTAAAGGACGAAAAAAGGGGGGTTGATCAGCGCCGATGCATTTAAGGAATGTCGCTAGGGAGGACATACAGTTCGAGCGCAATTTCGGGTGGGATGCGTTCTGTGAATTCATTGACGGGGATGTCTTCTTTGGAGCCTACGCTCTCGTAATGCGCCTTGAATGACATGTATTCACATATTTTTTCGACGATGGGGGCGCTGTGGACGTGCAAGGGAACGTCGCCAAGCCGAGGAGAAAACGCGCGGTTGTCGTGTAAGCGAATGCTGGAAATCATGCAATACCGCGTGATAGTGACTCACCGTTCGCTGATTGGGCAGGTATTGGCCAGCGCTTCTTTGAAGCTACCTATGAGAGGGATGCACCGCCGGGGCAATGTAGCGGTGATGTGGCGAAATGGAAGGCAAGGGTCAATGTGACGCATATTAGAATAAAGGGTGCTTGGTATGGAAGAGAAAGTCATTTAACTGTCGAAATTAAGCATGTTCTTGAGCGTCCCACTCATCATGGCGACGCTACGTTTGACGAGAAAGGCGTATCCATCGGAGCTGACAAGCTTGACCCAAGCATCGTTGTCCTGCAGACCGTCAGGCCGTATAAGCCAGGCTGATCCTGGACCTACGTTGGCATCGTTGCTGGACATGGCTGCGACGCGGGGGGGATGGCGAGTTGGAATCAGCACCCGTGGGAATATTGAATGGCAATACTTGTCGGGATTCGGAGGTGTCCAAGAGAATTGTGTCTTGTCGCTTCGATTGACCATCGCTGTACACCTGCCGCGCACACCACTCGTTTAAGCCCTAGATATGGCTCTGCCAAAGGTGTGGATCACGTTCTGTGGTGTATTACGGCGAGCTGATGTCCGCGGGCGGGCGATCTAGCGAATCATCAAGGTAATCGTCGTCGGCATGTCGACGTCGTGTCGCCCGCACTGCTAACCTCGTGTGTGGATGGCCGTGGCTAGGAAACTGAGCGCCTTGTCGCCGACCCCGCTCCGGGGATTACGGCTGCACCGCACGAAGACAACCTGCGCTACTTTGACGTGACCATCCAAGGGCCTGACGGGAGTCCCTTTCAACGTGAGTGACGGTCTCTCACACACACACACGGGTGCACACGACGACTCTGACGATGATGTGATAGAGGGAGTGTTTCATCTAGAGCTGTTCCTCCCGGAGGAGTACCCCATGAGTCCCCCGAAAGTGCGGTTCTTGACCAAGATATACCATCCGAATATTGGTGAGGGTGCATGTTCCGCGCTGCCAAGAGGGGTTGGCGTGGTGTTGTTTTCCGCATGCTCACATGATGCCCGACGGCGGGATTGCTTGTTTGGGGTGATTGGCGTGCTGTAGACAAACTGGGGCGCATCTGTCTGGATATCTTAAAAGGTGGGTGCAGAGGTGTGCATCTGAGCCGCGGATAAGACGGATGACGGGGATGGCGGGCAGATAAATGGTCGCCGGCACTGCAGATCCGGACGGTGCTGCTGTCGATACAGGCGCTGCTGAGCGCACCGAATCCGGACGACCCGCTGGCGACGGACGTTGCGAAGCACTACAAAGAGAACGAGAAGGATGCGCAGCGGGTGAGCCGGGAGTGGACGGAGAAGTATGCGTGCCAGTGAAAGCGTAGGGTAGGGTAGCAGCAGCCGTGTACCAGGTTGTGGACGAACACGCATGCGTGATTTCGTAACGGTCTAGGCGAGGTCTAGAACTGACTGATCAAGTCCTGCACCGACATATTTACTGCGACCCTGCCCAACGATGCCAGCCCTCCCCTCTGCCTCCTCCTCCTCCTTTATCTGACACCACGCCCAATGTCCCTCATCGCCGACATCTTCCCCCTCCTCATCGGCCAGCTCACCCCCGCACCCCCGCACGCCGTATCCCCCTCCCTCCTCAGCCTCTCCACCACCTCGCGCCATATCCGCGAGGCCTGCCTCCCCTTCCTCTTCGCACACGCCCGCTGGCCACAGAAGTCCAAGGCAGACAGAGACCATGGCCTCCTCTTCTACCCCGAGTCCCTCTGGCCGTACATCAGGTCCGTCCCCTCCCTCCCCCCTCTATCTTGCTTATCACCCTCCCGACAGGCATTTCCGTCTCGACTGGCACGACGAGTGGACAGAGCCCGGTCGTATTCGCCACGGCTATCTCGATCGCGAGGGCATTTACTGTCCGCACCACATCGAGCTCGCCGTGCACGCCATCACACGCATGCCAAAACTCACAAAGGTCACATTGAGCACCCCCTTTCTCCCCCCTCAGGCATTCTACGAGGCCCTTGGCCAGTGTCGCTCCCTCTCCTCGTTTACGCTGATCGACACCCCGATCGATCAGAGCCTCATGCAGTTCTTCCCCGCGCCAATCCGCCGCGTCAACCTCACCCCCGTCGGCCAGACCCTGCGCATCGGCGACGGCCCAACCGATCCAAAATTCGCAGAGATCAGCTACTTCATGCGAGACTGGAGGAGAAAATACAGAGCACAGGCCAACCTCCGCGGCTACAGGGAAATACGCTCCTCCGCCGTCTTTTTGCGCCAGCACGCTCCCACGCTCACCCACTTGGAGCTATCAGGCGATCTGACCGTCTTCACCGGTCTCACCACGATCGACTGGCCCGCTCTCTCGACATTCATCCTCCACGGCCGAACCCCGAATCCGAACCTGAATCTCAATTTTCACGTCGGTGGGGCCCCCGCTGCGGTCCAACACAACCCTCGTCTCTTTGACGCGTTACACAGGATGCCCGTGTTGCGCGATTTTCGACTGCTCTTCCCTCAATCAAGATCGCAAGAGTTTCGCTTGCTCGATCCATACGTCCTCGCCAATCCCAAAAATATCGCCAAGCTTGCTTCCTTGGACAGCTTCGCCATTTCGAATGCCTGTGTTCTCGAGGGTGTCTTCAACTACATGACGAATCTCCGGCGACTAGCCATCATGGCTCTGGTGGAACTCCCCCGCTGGCCCATTGCCCTCTCACAACCCCAGATCGAAAGGGTGCTCGCAGACATCGGCGCAAGCAACTGTCCTCTGAAGCATCTGCGTATCATTATCGAAGACAAACTCACGCCAGCCATATGTCGTTTCATATCTACTCATTGTCCCCAACTAGAAGTCCTCGAGATCGAGCGGTGTGGCTACCACGATGGCAAGTCTGTGTCTTCTTGTGTACGTCCGCTCTCCCTCCCTCCTGTCCTCTTTCGGTACCAATCTGCCACCCGTTACTCCCGGGTTTTACCAAAATGACCTTCCTTATTTGACTGGGGCAATCATTGTAACAGGATGCTGACCCTAGAAACGTTGTTTTCATCTTGCGTCGCACACAGCAGGAATATCTAGAAGCCCTCTCCCCCCTCTACTCTCTGCGCGACCTTCGGCTTTGCATGCAATTCCCGGAATATGATGAAATAGACGACATGGAATCGTGGCGTGTCGTACGGCAGGATTGCGCCGTCTTGTTCGCACGTGGTCTCAAGTCGCTTCAAAAAGTGGGGTTCGAATATCGCAAGCGGACGGGCACGCACAGGTATCAAGACGCGTGGCTTGATTACGCGATATGTGGACGTGAGGAGGGGGAAATGAGGCTTTGTCCGCTGCCTGCGATGTGGTACCCCTTTCCAGAGGTTTGGGAACCGGAAGAGTACCGGTTTTGAAGGTAAAGGGGCCTGCGTGCGCCGTCTCGTTGCGCACTCTTTTCCGCTCGCAGAGACTCTGTCCGTGCCTTGGTTTCTCTTGGTGTTTCCCTATGTGATCCCTCGAAGGTTTATTTCCCGTGGTTAATCATGCAACGATCATTTTCAAGTTAGCCTCATCTCCGCTCGTATGTTCATCATCATCATGCATCATCACACGTGACGCGGTTACGCTCATTCATTCATTCCCATTCGCATATAATCATCATTCACCCCTCTCTTTTTTTTACATGGCAACGACGTTCATTGGCACGACAAAAAACGCACCTTTTTTCCGTTCATTTATACGCATCGACGGCGTAGATCTTTTTGCTTTCTTTCGTTTTCATAATACTACTCATAGGGTTTTGCTGCTGATCGCGATGTGTGAGATAGGGTATGGTGTTAACACGGTTATCGACACGTTCCATACATACATTCATTCATACGTGAGTGTACGTGATCTCGTTATTTGTTGTACTCCCCTCTCATTTTCTCGTTTACTTTCTTCCTGTGTGATTCCTGATAGGGAAAGGCGAGGCTCCTTTTTTTGTTGGGCGTTCAGAGCTGGTTACATACTTATATGTGTACACAGTGTCCGTTTCAACGTGTTGGCGTGGATCGCTATTACGCACGCGTGTTAGGGCATCCGGAGATTCATAATCATCATTGGTGCGTCCCCCTTTGCCTGTATGTATCACATAAAAGGGAGGGGTGCATTTCGGCGGAAGCCAAACCCTTTTCAGGTCTTCTGTCACTCACTCTCCGCAGCACAACGGACAGTCTCGGGACTCTCGGAAGTTCGGATGCTTACGGCGACCAACAACATCACACACACAATGCTTCGCCCGGGTCGTTTCCTAGAACGTCCGATTCGAGACTAGTGGTCCACGTGCATTATGGAACCTGTGTGCGATTCGAAAGAAGGCGATCTATTGTGAAGGGGGCTACGACGTACCGAGGTGAGGATTCGAGTTCAAATTTGGCGAGGGGTCATGGAGCCAATGGGGGGAATGTGGGAATGGGTGATTGATGGGGGTGATGGGGAAAAGGTTGGCCGGTCCGGAGATCTGGGTATATGGGTGACCGTGACCGATGGACTGGCATTGGGCGTTGGGGTTATTGCATGTGTGTGCGTGTGTGCGTGTGTGTCGCATAACCTGGCCATAGGGTGCCCTGATCAGTGGGCGTGTCGGCACGAATCAAGCCGTGTCGTGGGTCTCGACTCGTCCGAACCGTCCAAGGCAAGGGCCCGGGAACGTGGAACCCAGTGGATATGAATCGCAACTGGCACGCGTGAGCGGCGCGACTGATTATCATATCATCAATTCGGAGTCCGGATCCAACGTTGGGGCGCCGGGCTCGCCATCGCTTGGGGGGGGGGGGGGGTTCGGGTTCGGGTTCGGGTCGATCGCGTCTCATGTTATCTCAAACGCTTGGCACGCTCTTTGAAGAAATCCAATTGTTGTCACACGTTTTGATGCGTGCGTGTCGCTCGACGAGATAGCTACTTCAAGTAGTATTCGCAGTTTCGTTTGATGTGATCGGGAGGACGGTTAGCATATGAAAAAAAGAAAAAAAAAAGGAAGATCAACTTGGGGTCGTTCCTGCCGCCACACTTTTTTTTTTCTTCTGCGATACTCCCGCTCATATGGCCAGCGTTTGACGACGTCCGCGTTAGCCGACCCTGGTCCTTTCGGCTTCACCATATGCATGGTAGTGGTCGCTGCTTTCGGGGGAAATTTTTATTTATTTCGGTCATGGGGGTTTAACTCTAGTACCAACCTTTTATATATTTATATAGATATAGATCCCAGAGGTCCGAGTCGAATACGTGCAAATTCTATTGGGCAGCCTCGGGCTTGTTCTTGTTTCCGATGCCACAAGGACGGACGGGGATCAGGTTTTGTTGTTGTTGTACGAGTTACTTACTTGCGCGTCGTGAGTCAGCATCGGTGCTCGGGGTTATCAGGAACGAGGAAACGAACACGGGATCATTGTAGTAGGCGAAAGAAGGAATCTGAAGGAGTACGCCGAGTGCCCGGGTTGTGGACAGTCCAAGGTACTAGATCACAGTGTCGACCCTCGGGGACGAGGAATGCCATTGGTTCCCTGGTTTTAGATCCGTGCGATGTGATACAAAGTAAGTATATCGAATGGAAAGTGATAGAATGCCTTTGGAACCCTACTTAGTAGCTATGAGACCCGGGGTTCCCCGCCCGATGTGCAGACGCACAGCACAGTCGTTACGTGCATGTATCCGCGAGGTTTATGGACGTGATGCCTTACCGCAAACGTTTAGCGGGGAGAAGTACCGCGCCGCATCAAAGAATCCAGCCACAGGGATGTTCTAAAATAGAACAAAAACGATTTAGCCCACCGCGAGGGTCGAACTCGCAGCCTTCAGATCGCCTAGTTCCTTAAGAGTCTGACGCTCTATCCGATTGAGCTAGGCGGGCTGTGAATATCGGGTATACCTGAACGAATCTGATGGCATGCAAGGAATTCTTCGCGCGGATCACTGGCACCGAGTGGATCGACGGGGCCTAGGCTTCAGATCGTGTCCGCGGATTGCAGGCGATTTCCAAGGAATCGGGTAAATTGATTTCCCTCTTGGATGCTTACTTGCTTTGGTTGTACGGCATCTACACGATTGCAAAGTGCTCAGGCTGGCGCTGGTCTGATGTTACAGCGCCCAGAGTGGCATGATAGGGCCAGGTACTTATCCTCGATTGAAGACACTTATCTTGCATGCGACAGGTTGACGGCGGAAGTAGCCTCGACTCACAACAGTCACCAACTGCCGTAAAACGCTGCCTTTCATCCAGCCCGGGTAAGTACTAGTATAGTGCCTATCAATCCGAAGTCCCTCTAAAAAGAGTGATAGGATCAATTCTATCGGTCATGCCATGGCTTTGTCCTCGGAGAAGCAACTCTCGACAAGAGTCAGGCACCGCACTCCTCAACTTCTCGTGACGGGAATAAAAGCACAAACCGGCCTGGGGCGCGCGCGCAAACCAGCCTGAGTCCTGACGCATTCCGAGTTGACCTTACTGTACGACAGGAGCGTTGCTGTACGCAGATTGCGTGGCCCACCCCTGAAATTTCACCCGTTCGCATACATGCTCTTTATTGCGCTTGTGACCGGTGACTTCCTCTCTCTCAAATCGAGCTGCATACGTAGCTCATCCGTCATCCAGCAGCGATACCCTTCAATGTCGACCGAATTGCACTCGGGCCGAAAACGAGGTGCGCCGTCATCTAGATGAGACCACGGACCTCGGACATAACGCTTCTTTGCGTTACCAACAACATAACCAAAAGCAGGGTTTTGAGCGGTCTATGGGGACATTTCCAGCCTGCGTTGGAAATCTCTCGCCCTTTCCGGGCTACCTGTCCAACTTGGCTCCGGGCCTACGCCAAGCCAAAAGATGGTGACCTCGACCTCGACATACTCGATTAATCTGCTTGATTGCCGTCCTATTCCTATTTGCCATCCAGATAGAGTTGCAATTTTACTCAACCTGGTTGTCACATTATTTGTTTTCCTTCGCGCACATTTAACCATCCCGATCATGGCATCTAACTGACCGACATTGGCCGTTTCTTCAGTATACTTTTCAATACCTAGATGACCTTCGCGACCTTGCGAAGCAATCCAATACGAGAGGACGTATACCGCTTGGCCATCTCGTCTGGCTCTTTTCTCCAGAACGACCTCGGCGCATCCTGCGCACGTTGTAGCCTCGATCAAGAATTTCAAAAACTGGAGGATATTGTCTAGCTGACTCGGGATGTTCACCCCTCTACGCCCGTTTGACAACCTAGACGTGCCCATCAAGATTCAAATAATCTCCGTGGGGGGAGGCTCGAGATTCCATCCCAATAGGGCTAGTCGCCCAAACAAAGTTGAAAACGCCTCGAATCACCGTTCGCCGTTTAAACCGCTCTGGTGACCCCTCCGTGATCAATTTCAGCATTGGGGTTACTCAGTTCCGCTGACTGCTGACGGTGATCTCGCCATGACAAGCACGTCGTCTCGGACATCTCGGCGTCTCTATTCGTCTCAAGTTGCTTTTGACCATTTCTGTGACAGTGTGACCTTCGTAGCGTTGACTAGTATGTACCCGTTCTGTTCAATTTTATGCACCATAGCAACGAATTTTGAGGGCTCACACTGACCTCCCTTTCTGAAGCTTGTTCCGTTGTTCATACAACAACTCGTTTCCCGACGTCGGACAATCCAAGGCATGCGCAGGAAAGCTGTTTATATTCCGTTTATGCTGAAAATAAATACTGATGGGAACAAGAAGTAAGGACTAGCACACGTTGAATACGTGCCATCGACACCAATTCAAATATCAAGAAATGGGCGGGGCTCGGCCGACATAGCAAGCGAGAAGCACAATTTCAACGTAGCTGGGCTCGCCGAATCAAGGTTGAGACGACTGATCGTTCATGGCTACACTCGCAGCAACTCATCGACCTGCAGGACTGCATCACGCTCGCCCAGTCGGACTTGGACTGCACAAATGCCCGTATACTTGGCATGGGGACAAAAGAGTTCCGAATCCTACGTCCGCTGCTGATTTTGAGACACTGTGGAACTTTGTCCGAAAGATCGTGGAAATGATCGAGCAAGAGCGACGCGGCATCTCCTTTGTAATGATTCTGTAGGTGCTAAACCCATAGGAAACGGAGCGTCACCATCGCTGACGTGGCTGATAGGTCAGTACAGACCAAGCTCTTCAGCACGCGAGTACGCGTCAGAGCGAGACCCTATTGATCGTCTGGAGTTAATAGGGATTCCTTGTGAATTCAGATGACCTTACCTTGTCGCACCTTGCTTGAAGAAAGTCAATGCAAGGACAGGGTCGAATTCTAGTTCTCGGGTGTCGAGAAGGCTCGAAACCCACCGATGGGCCATGCCTTTTAGCCTAAGGTTCCGGAACATAACCGACGTCCTTTGAGGATTCGGTCACGTATGTTCTTCGAGGTAATTCATATCGGCATAGGCAGGACTGAGCTGCCAACGACGTTGGAATGCTTCACAACCGACACCAAATGGTTTATGACGTCCTATCCATCAAGGTTTGTTTCCGTTCCACATTGACAAGCTCGAAGAAATAGTTTCGGTGGTCACAGATAACTGGGGAGGGGGAAGGTAAATAGAGGTACGTTTCCTGAACACCCATGCCATAGCCTAGTACAATCAACGACGACAGGGAAGATAGGGGGGGCGTCGGCCAGTTCTAGTTAGGGGATTCCAGATCAAGTTTGCCTGAAAAGACGGATGTGACGCTGGGTCAACGTTGCCATTAGACACTGTAACGAACCGGGAGAAGCACACTCCTTCCCAGCGGTCGTTTCGAGGGGCCTCGTCCTGGTGTCTGTTCCTGGCGCAGTAATTATGGCTGTGCTCGAAACGTTGTCGAGTATGAATTCTTGCCTGTTTAGTTTCTCGGAGTTTTGTGAGTTTCACAGAAAGGACAGAACGCCCACGCCACCCCAATTGCTCGTCTTCACCCCAGTGGGTAGTCTGGCATTATCACTGTATGGCAATCTCAATCTCGAGTCTGTTGGTTGTGATGTTTCGTCCTTGTGAGTGTGGCCGCATCGTCGTGCGTTTTCGATCAACGTCGCAGCCTCTGGAGGCACTGACGCTCATACAGTCGCGGTCCGTGTTGGCTTCTCATGGGTCAAGTCTGATTACGTGCGGTCCCTTTCCACTCAATGTTACTCTCACCTTTTGTTCGTGTTCAAGTCAAGGACGACTCCTCGACGCAAAGGACCATGCTTTACTGATCAACCGTGGGGCCAGGTGATGCCTTGACTATAATATCTCTATTAGGACTTTTGTAACATCAACTGCCAGTACTACTTACCAGATACCAGGACGGGTGGCCCCCAACCCTTGAAGCGAAGGAGCATGCGAGAAGAAGACGCCTCGGGCGATTGACACGTGTAGTGCTGTATAACTCGCAAAACGTACATGCCGTGCCCTTCCGTCGTGTTGAGGAAGTAGCTAGCCCTTGTTCTGGCCAGTGCGAGCTGTATTTGCCAATGAGATTCGACGTTCGTGCACAGGAGCCAACAGCATTTCGCTCGCTGTGTCCGAGTATTAAAATTGTTGGCAGGCTGAGTGAGGCGTGTCAGAGACGCCCGTCGTTCGGGATTTTTCAGTTCCTGCTGTTTCGACTTGTACCACCACCAGCACATCGCCGAAATGTTGTCGACCCGTGCTGCATTGCTGCCTTCTCGATTGACCGTAGCTACGAAAGCTGCTGTCGTCGCTGGTCGCCGCCAAGCCGCGCTCACCGCTGTGCGTGGTAGAGCCTCGGTTAGGTCCATCCAGTCTGTTGCCCAGACCGACAGAGTCCGTTCTCTTCAACTACGCAATCACTAGCGTGTTGACATATATGTAGGATACAATCACCCGCCTCCTCTACTCTCTCGGTACGAAACGTGAAGTCGAACGTCACCTTCGCATCTTCTCGTCCTCCTCGCACCCATCCCAACCCGCGAAATTTGCTGTCGTCAAAATCGGTGGTGCAGTCCTCGATGATCTCGAGGAGCTTGCTCTCAGCCTTAGCTTCCTCTACCGCTTGGGCCTCTACCCTGTTGTCCTCCATGGCGCTGGTCCACAGATGAACGACATCCTCGAGGGCGAGGGCGTCAAGCCGGAGTATATCGATGGTATTCGTGTCACCGGTACGTTCCTTTCTCAAATGCTCCCGATCCAACATGACAATGTGCCTTCTTGGTTCGCGCTTCGTAGACGCAAAGACGCTTCAGATCGCTCGTCGTGTCTTCCTCGAGGAAAACTTGAAACTGGTTGGCGCGCTCGAGAAGCTCGGTACGCGTGCCCGTCCCATCACCTCTGGTGTTTTCACTGCTACCGCTCTCGATTCCCACAAGTACGGTTTGGTCGGCAAGATCACTCGAGTCGACAAACGGCCCATCGAAGCTTCGATCCGTGCTGGTGCATTGCCAATCTTGTGCAGTCTTGCTGAGAGCAACGATGGGCAAATTCTGAACGTCAATGCAGACGTTGCTGCAGGAGAACTCGCCAAAGAGCTCGAACCGATGAAGATCGTGTTTATCAACGAGAAAGGTGGCATGTTCCATGGCGTTACAGGAGAGAAGCTAGATGTGATCAACCTAGATGAGGTGGGTCTGGTCTCGGAATTTCTTCGGGAATACTCTAACCATAATTGGCGAGCAGGAATACGACCAGCTCATGAAGGAACCTTGGGTCAAGTACGGTACAAAGCTCAAGTTGCGAGAGTTCAAAGAACTGTTAGATGTCCTTCCCCGCTCCTCCTCTGTTGCAGTCATCTCCGCTGCTAATCTTCAGCGAGAACTCTTCACTGATTCTGGTGCTGGTACACTCATTCGCCGAGGATACAAACTCTTCAAACACCAAACCTTGGAAAGCATCGGGAAAGATCGACTTCGCCAGGTTATTTCTGAGCGCGACGAGGGTATCCGCTCAGGCAAAGAAAGCGTCGCAGGGGTCCTCTCCTCTCTCGACGACGCCAAACCAGGAGAGTGGTCGATCTACGCTGACGAACCTCTCGACGCCGTTGCTATCGTGTCCCACCCTGAGGGTCAGATACCAGTGTTGACGAAACTCCTTACCTCTCGCGCTGGCATTCTCAACGCCGTCCTCGACAACGTGTGGAATGCATTGAAGAAGGATCACCCAAGGCTCGTATGGACAGCGTCCATTTCTTCCCCTGCTGCTCCTTCCCCTTCGTCTGTTCATCAACCTGCTCAGGGTGAAGAGATGATGGATCGTTCCTGGCATTTCGATCGTGCAGAGGGATCCTTCACACGTTCTGGCCGTTCCTTGTTCTGGTATGGCATCAGCGACGTGAGTGAAGTGGAAAAGGTCGTCAAGAGCCTTGAGCAGAGCGGACGAGTAGGGAGATCGTACCTCCCTGTCGGTCTTGCGAAACCGCAAGTCGGCGGGAGCAGGGGCTTCGCTACCCTGGCGCGTCGACCTGGGGTTCCTAACGGTAGTCGGGGATATGCCACTCATGCACCTGCGCCTTCCACGGAGCCAAAACGTGTTGCCCTCATCGGAGCACGGGGATACACCGGACAGGCGTTGACCTCTCTGTTGAACACACACCCATACCTCTCCCTCACACATGTCTCTTCTCGTGTCCTCGCAGGACACCCACTGGAGGGGTACACCAAGTCCCCGATCACACACACAAATCTCTCCGTCGAGGACGTCGAACGGATGGAGACGCAAGGTGAGGTCGATGCATGGGTAATGGCGCTTCCAAACGGGGTGTGCAAACCCTTCGTGGACGCTATCGAGAAGGGCTCAAAGGAGAGGCATGGAGAACGTAGTGTGGTCGTGGACTTGGGCGCGGATTATAGGTTCGAGGATGGTTGGACATACGGATTGCCTGGTGAGGGGTCGTTTTCTTCTCCTGCTTTGTAAAGATTGGTCTCTGGAATCTGTAATAACAAATTTCTTTTTCTCATCTTCAACTCGTGGTTCACCCGATCAGAGCTGTACGGACGTGCCGATATTCGCGCCTCCAAACGGATCTCAAACCCAGGCTGCTATGCCACCTCGACACAACTCCTCATTGCACCTCTCCTCCCATACCTCGCCCCGCCCGCCTGGCCCACTGTGTTTGGTGTCTCAGGCTACAGTGGTGGCGGGACGGTCACTCAACCAAGCGAAGCCGGAGCTCGCCCAGTGACGTTGCCCAAAGTATCGCCCGAGAGCCTCGGAGGTGGTGTTCGCCCATACTCGCTCACGGACCATATCCACGAACGAGAGGCGGGATGGCACCTCTCTAAACTCCTTCCCCTTCCCACCGACGCCCCTTCTGCTTCTGCTTCTACCTCCGTCTCGACCTCGAAGGCACGCATGCAACTCGCCTTCATCCCGACCGTCGGCCCCTACTTCAGCGGCATCCTCAGCACGCTCTCTTTCCCACTGTCCACATCAAGACTTAGCGCGAGCGACATTGCCTCGCTCTACGCGTCGTACTACGCCGGCGAGCGCCTCGTACGCACCCAAAAGGGCGTGCCGGCACTCGGAGACATACAAGGGAAGCACGGGTGGGTCGTCGGTGGGGTACAGGTACACAGCGGACTGGAACGTGTGGTCGTCGTCGGGGGGTTGGACAATTTGTTGAAGGGGGCGGCGACGCAGTGTTTGCAGGTGCGTTCCTCTCACACGCACACTTTTTTTTTTGGTCTGATGACGCCGTTGGGACAGAACTTGAACTTGGCGCTTGGCTATGACGAGTATGCGGGTATTCCAGTGGAAGGGGAGGGCGCTTAGACGTTGGGTCGGATGATCTGTGTGTCTGCTCAAAGTAATTAGTTGTCGGACCTTTTTGCGCGATGAAAATGTATGCTGCATGTCGACCATGTATATATATGTGGGTGTGGGTATGTGTAGCCTTGTAGGGAATTTAGTTGATGTTACTAGGTTTGGATCAGCTTCAGGGCGTATGGACATCACGATCAAGGGCAGAGAGATGTTGATGACCGGAGATCCCAAGCGTGGACGTTGAGTGAGAGGCACCATTCAGACTCCACTGCCCAGGAATTATACTTGTGAATTGAGCACCATCGCTTTGTTGTGTCGGGATGCCATCTAGATCGACGTCCTTCCGGTGACACAACCGATAGATGAGCGTCACGATGACGAGGAGGTTGCAAATGATGAGCGCGAGTGCCGTCTTGATGAAAACACAGAATGAAGTAAATCTGACCCCCCAACTTTGAATCGAGGAGCTCTTACCTTGACATGGCCAAGAATCAGAGAGGTCTCGGTGTAGGGACGCAAAAGAAAGACGGAGTGTGTGATCGAGATGATGGTGATGCAGATTGAGGAAGCAAACGAAGAGACGAGCAATACGCGTTGGCTGCGCTCTATCTTGACGCCTCTCAAGAAGCAGAGAGGTAGTATGAGGAGAAGGATATCAGAAATAACGTCCGCTGAGGAATGTCGATATCGTGGGTATACTCAAGAGAATCGGGTACTCACTGACGAGCTGAGACATCACAGCATCTTGTGCCAAATAACAAGTACGAGTGACACAATTGTACAGTTTCTGGATAAGCATCGTAACCCACATCATACCAAATGAAATCGCGATTGCGTAAGCAGAACGCTTAAAATGAACGTGATGTTTTGTAATTCTGATGATCGAGGTGATCATACTCATGCGGGCGGCCCTATGCCGTGATGAACCTAAAAGTGTAGGGAATGGCGATATGGAGAGAAACTAACCATAGACCAGAGGTGAGAGTGATAGCTTGCATCCAGAGGACCGAGATGATGACTGTGTTGGAGAGAGATGGCAGGTTAATAACGAGACGAAATGGTGGAACTTTGAAGGGAACAAACGCACGATTACGTGACATCCATATGCAAACGAGACAAACGATGTCAAGAAGAAGGGCGATCATGGCCCAAACATCTTCCCACCAAAGCCGGGAGATATACCAGCGATAGGATGACCTGAATATACTGGTGATGATAGCGAGGGTATGAAGCATAGTCACGACGACTGGGGTGGGTAAACGGTTTGTGAAGCGAACGATTGGCAAATTGTCGTGACCAACCTTTCTGATCCAGCGTCCAAGGATGTGTTTTCATAGCTTTATACCGATAGCGGGGATGATATAGAGTGGCTCGTCAGTGACTGTGGTGAGAGATGAGTCGAAGGATGAACAGCATTGCTTGGCGAGGACTAATATAAGTACACCCCCAGGGATGTATCTATACGTTGCATAATCGCTGCCGTACTATCATGGTTGGACCTACCGCCTCGGCCCTTTTAAGTCGTCTACAATGTTGCCAAACATGGTCAGCTGAGGTAGGAGCAGTGATAGACTAATTAAAATTTACAGTGCTGCTGGACGATCCAACATGTGAACCGATCACCTAGTAGTGTTTATCTGAGCGTGAGTTGAGGTTTCAAGAAAAATGATACAGCTAAGTACCTCAAGGAACATATCGGTATCAAAGTTCGTTATACCCACTAGTATATCTTGGCGGGAAGTGAGGGTCCTCCTAATAGTTCGCTGTATGCCATGACACTGGCACCAACGCCTACTTGACGAACCTGCAAATGGGAGACTCTGTGGAAACGACCGCGTTTGCCATTTGTACGTAAACCGCAGTCTTGCATCATAAACCTCCCGAGAACCGTGCGAGAATAGGGACGACGGTGTATTCAAATACATTCAATAGTAGAGTCCCTGGTGCTTTTATATAGTCGATATGGTCAGCACAATCGGTCTGGGGTGTTTCATGCAACCGCGCGTACGTAGGATGGCCCATGCAAAAGGGTGGTTAGGTGGGGGGCATTCCTGCACTAGATGGACATTGGTCCACATTATGGACTAGATGCTGACGTCTGAAAGATGAGAATATCGCAACACATCGCATGTTCCGAGTCACCCTGTGGTGCACCTTCCACTGTCAGCAAGTGACCAAGGACCGACCCTATCATTCTGATATCCTGGGTGCGTGTGATCAGGATTAGTACAGAATAATACCGCGACAACGCACCTTAGCGGACATATAACAGAACCGCCACTGATCTGCAGTATCTCAGGTTCAGAGGGAAGTGATAATTCTTGAGTGCAGATGCGGCCTCACCATGTAGAAGATGATAGTAGTCACGGTGCCTGAGGATTTCGACGAAGAGCTGTACAACATCATAGCATGACGAGTCTGGATATTCACGGACTCACTGTTGCCGTTCTCTCAATGTAGTGACAGCAAGGTCATCCGGCCGCACCAACACGTCCACAGCGGCGAGCTGAGACTTTATCGTCGACCATGGTCGCAGCAAGCAACCGAGTTCGAGTAGAAATTGGACACGCCGGAAGCGGCCCGAATTACCCCGGCCAATCCCATCAGGTCCCATGGGCCCTTGCTCAAGAAACCCAACGTTCACTCTTCTGTCGACCATTTAGGATAACATGGGAATCATCACGACAGAAACAACAGTCTTCGGATGAGGATAGCCGCTCACCTTCCGCCCGCGAGTGACAGGACGCACAGGACGCGACAAGTGTTGCGCTCTACATTCGTGGCATTTGACCAGGCAGCTCCCCAGATGAGGCAGTGACCCTTCTTGTATTATTATTATTTATTTCACACCTGCGCATCTGCGCACGACTGTTTGGTCATCTGCCCTGTCCGTCCTACCAAAGTCAAGGTTGTTTCTCCTAAGATTTCGCCAATCATGTCCTCATTCATCCTCATGTCCAAAGTCCACTCAGCATGTTCCTAACACACATCAAGCCCTCTCACACTGGCGTGGCTACAGCGGCCGCATCATATGCATATATTTGCAACAGGCTTGAGAACATCTACGGTGTCCCCATACTTGACACGATACACATCAAGTTTATATCAGATGGGCCATCCTACAGCTAATATCGATATCTAAACGGTATGTAATCTCCGCTTTCACCCCTCCAATGGGGATCATGTGAAGGGAAAATAATACTTCCAGTAGCTTAGGATGGCGGGTTTTGAAAATCATTAACGTGATCCTTAGAATAGGTACATCACAATTAACACAAAGCAGGACTGCAAGGGCATGTGAACCGTTCCAACCCCATTCTGGTGGTTTGTAGAGCCCACCTGCCTCTCAACAGCTTCCTCGAACAATACAGTATCAGCCCCTGGAATACCGACAGAAACTCAGATAGCTTTCCTGAGCCTCTCACTTCCCGAGGTGTGTACGCAAGCAGTCTGCCATCCCGATTATAAAATCATATTCGGTACGTTCCCTCCGGTTTCCCTCTAGTACCTAGTATTCAACACTATTTAATAGTAGGATCTAGCACCTCGGCGAGGCGGAACAAAGCTGTTATCTCCGTCATGAGATATCGACTGTTGCAGGACTTTGTGCTTGAAATATAAATCCGCAGATTATTCTCCGATGAGCAGGGAACTAGATCGTAACACCCTAGGCCCAGGTTGATCAAAGGCATTCCCATCTACACGGCCTGCACACTTAAAGTACCGACGTTCCCGTGAAATCTCAACAGATAATATGTTTATATTTTGGTCTCGTAGGTTTTACGATTTTCACTCATGTGTCGGCGATTGGGCCACTCAGTTGCACGGCCAGGGCTATGACCTCGCACTATAACACGTTTCCTCGCGTGCTGGCCGAAGGGTGCCCCTCTCATATACCCTACACCCTACACTGGGGCATTAGGTCTCACCGCCTACGCAAGACACGCGTGATCCAAACTGCCCGGATACAGAATGTTTTTTACCCCTGAAAGAGCATTGCCATGACCCTTGCTACAGACTCATCCAACCGGATTCCTCTGTGCTTGCGGTGCTCCGATCCTCATTCATGTCGGTTGCCATAACCGAATCCTGTCCACAACGGGTGAACTTTGTCCCCAGCACACAGCCTGCCTTGCAGGTACAAGGAACGAGAAGGCAGCCGATGTTGACATATCGTGATTCGTCCAAACCATGTGCTGAGAACATGTCAGATTATTACTTGGTCCGATGGTACCAACCAGTGGAATGAACCGCATGGGCACGCAGATCATTCCAGCATTGTCCTCGGAGTCCTCGTCTATCCACGACGAGCACTTGTACCAGGATTGGCGTCAGTGTACTCAGGATCGAGGTATATAAACCCCTCAACTCATCTCGAATGCCTCAAGCACTCCAGTACACGAGTTCTTACAACCGCTTCGCTTTTCTTACTACAATGCGTTTCTTCGCGATTGCCTCTGTCCTCCTCACCGCTGCTGTCGGCGTGTTCGCCAGCCCGGTCGTCGAACGCCAGACTCCCCAGTCTGCTGCTGTCATCCTGACAGACCTCAGCAACACCGTTACGCCTCTCGCCAACCAATTGCGTGAGTAACGCACACGCTCTTATTTTCATGTGCTTGCTGACGATGATGCAGTCTATGCCACCCCTCAGAACGCGACACAGGCAACCCTAACACCCATCATCGGTGATATTAGCACGGCTGTGACTGGTGCTGTCAGCAACTTGAACTTGCTTGTTGGGCAGCCGACCAATGTGATCTTGGCCTCTGTCGATGGTATAACTATTCTGGGAGCATCTGACATTGCCGCTCTTCTTTCCGTCATTGTCAACGTGCGTCTCCAATAATTCAACTATCATGTGGCCATTCAAGAACTCACTTGACTTCCCTGCAATAGCTCATCTTCACGGCCATCAATGCAGTTCTCCTCGTAGTCGACGTCACAATCTACTCTGTCATCTACACTTTGACATCTGCACTTGGGCAAGTATTGCTCAATATTGCGGTACGGAAAACTCTGACAGCCTTGTGATCCACCAGGGAAGTCGTCTTCAGCTTGTTGCCCATCTTGCTTTCCTTGGTCGTTGGACTCCTCGCCCCTCTTCTCGTCTTGCTCGCGCCTGTTCTCTCCATCATCAGCAGCCTGGGTCTCAGCAGCCTCCTCAGCGGGCTTCTCGGCGGCTTGCTGTAAATCTAACCGCTTGTAGCACCGCTCGTGTAGGTTGAGTCGGGTATGGTGGATGAAAAGTGGAAATCCTCCGTAAATATATGATTCGGGTTCTTCTTTTTTTTTCTTTTTGTTGCAGATTGGGTTTTAGTCGTTAAATAGCGTTTTTTTTTGTCCCGTGTCGTCAGAATAAAGTAGTGTTCCGAGTTTGAACGTTTGAACTGGCGAGGGCCACTGCGTGAATTCTAACCGTTCTTGAGAGTATAATTTATTTGCGTGATAATAGCTAGTCATTCTTTTTATTTGACCTGAGCGAAGCTGCATCACAAAGAACCGAAGCGTAGGTGGTCTAAGGGGCTACAGCTGCCAGAAAATGAACTGCTGCTACTTCTATGGAATTGACAACCTTTCAGCAATCGCAAACCATCCGCGAACCGTTTATACGCATGATTCCAACCATGCAGAGGTATCCGGCACCGAGGCCCGGTGACAGGGTCATGATACAAGATGGCGTGCAATGTTTGACGGGAAGCGCTATCTTTGCAACGAGAGGGACATGATAGGACTGAGTTACTACTACAAGCAATAGAAACCAACCATTAAATGCCCTGTTGGAATGAATAATTAGAGAATCGGGATTCATATGAGGTTCGCGGCAAGTGCACACGGCATACGTCATAACAAGCGACGTGTATCAGAGTAGATTAAGCCGCACTAGGATAAATTGCTAGCATAGTAAATAGGATGACCCTCTGCATGGCTGTTTTCGCTGCTGATTATGAATGATGCCTCTAAATCTAAATGCCTAGAATACATGAATGATATCGCGGCAAAATCCAAGCCAGATGTTAACTATATAGCAGAGGCGTGCTCCGAGGCAGTTGGTATTGGGAGGTCCACCGCAGATCCTGCAAGAGATTCGTACAGATAAATCACACCGAAAACCAGGAAAAGCGTAGCTCCTCCGAGTGTGACTGTGGGGTAAATGGGATCAAAGAACAGCGGAATATAGCAGTCGAGTACGAACCATGTTTGACGGATACTTTGGTCGAGACATACCGACCGGCCGTGACAGCAAGACTCGTGCACGCCGTGTGACCAATGACCGTTCCTAATGTCACGAGATAGACGTTCTTTAGAAAGAAAGAACCGTGTGAGTCTACCTGTCCCAAGGGCCTGAGATACACCCACGTGCGTTGCGCCAAGCGCAATGGTTGCAAACTGACTCCTATCACCCCATTCTCCCAGGAACGTGAGGAGAAACGACTGGACGAAGACGGGCCCCAAGACGAAATTGCAAAAGTTGCGAGCCCCATCAGCGATGTTGGATTTCGTCGCCTTTCGAGGGTGTACTGGGACACGCGCTTCACCTTCTTCGAGACGCTCCAAGGGAATGGAGTGGCCATTTGATTCCGCAGTTACCATTTCCGCAGCATCGGTCTCCATCTCTTCTTCCGTTTCTCGCATCTCCTCCTGCATTTTTTCACTCCCACTCTGCATCTCTCGCGCTTCCATCAACATTTTGGATCCAAACACCAAGAAAAGTACACCCGCTGCGATATGAACCCATTTCTTGGGGACGAGTTTTGGGAGAAGGTGACCCATTTCGGCGGAGAGCAAGGACATCAATACCAGGGAGCTAAAAGCGCCTGCAAACACCACAAAGCGAGGATGGCGCATTGCCAGGATGGCCGCAATGATAAACGTTTTGTCGCCTATTTCTGAGACTATGATCATGGCGAATGAGCGTAGGAGTGTGTTGGATAGTGAATTGTCGCCATCGTCAACCGTGGACATTGTGTCCTGGGTGCAAACCTCGTCGAAAATGCGTAACAAAAAAATGCGCACAGACAGACCTGTATCGAACTGCTTCAGCCAGGGTGGTTTGGCGTTGCTGGATGATGCCGAAGAGCGAGAGGTTGCAACGCTTCGTCAACGTCCAAAAGCAAATGACCCAGAAACAAGAAAGTACATATGTCTTGCACACGTGATAGTACTATACAATGCTCGACTTTGTACAGGTTTGTCTTCGAGGCTTATTCAACACCACCTAGCTTGACCAGGTTCGCAAGTTACAGGTATAGGTCATCAGACCAGTCCTTATATTTCTCTGCGGTCTCTATCAAACTCTTTCCCTTCCCATTCGCCAAGTCAAGCGTCAATCTGTGGAGAGGAAGCCGGATTGGGGGATTTTCCAATCGGGACGCTCTCTCAAACGCAACGCAGGCTTTCTGGGGGTCGCCGTCGTAGATAACACCCGATTGGAGAAGCACGCGCGCTTTAGATCCAGACAGCTCAGGATTTGTGTACGCAGGATGAACAAAGGCTACATTGCTATTTGCCGCGGAAAGCTCTGTGCGGAATGGTCCGGGTTCGATGAGGGTAAGCTATTTTCATTCAGCTTTGTTTATGGAGAATAAGCATGAAGACAGACAGTCCTACCTTGATGTTCCAGGCAGGGTCTAACTCATCTGCGAGTGCTTCGGTCAATCCCTCGAGAGCGAATTTCCTGAAGAAGTTTGAGCCTAGGAGGTAGATCGATGAAAGAAGGGGCTTACGTGGCACTGTAATGCCCGTAACACGGGGTACTCGCGATGCCCAACCCAGATGACACTTGAAGGAGCCTGCCGCCCCGAGGCTGGTTAACATCTCTGAAGAATCTCACCGCCTCTCGGCTGACTTGCGCAGCACCCCAGAAGTTGATTTCAAACATGTCTCGTGCATGCTCATTATTGACGGACTCTACTTCCCCGTTAATCATCTTCCCCGCGTTGTTGAAGACGACGTCGACGCGACCGAATGTTTCATGAGCTTTGGCAAACGCTGCGGGGATTTCGGCGTGCTGAGTCACGTCCAATTTGATGACGACAAGGCGGGTGGACGGGTACTGGCCAACGAGATCAGATAGGGCCTCGGGCTTTCGCAGAGTGGCGACGACTCTGTTGCCTTGTTTCAAGAGATACTCAGTCAAGAGGCGGCCGAAGCCAGACGAAGCACCGGTGACTAAAGGCGAGTCAACTTCAGGTGGTGTCAGTGTAGAGGTGAACTTACTGAACCACACTCTGGATTCTGCCATGAAGTAGATGGAGAGTGAAAAGCGCTCCTATGACTGGGCCTTTTATCACCTCAAAGGTGACTTACTTCAGCATGACAAAGGTGCTCCGAGTTCGGTCAGCAGGCTTATCTAAATCACTGATCGCTCTCCTATCAATGTGCCAACGCCGTCCGCAAAGCCGGTGTATAACGTTAACGCTTGACGACTCCCAGCGCTGGCCGGAGCTTCAGCGTTGAGAGTTGTGATTGGAGGACGGTTAGCAAGAAAGGAAATTAAGGGTGAAAGATATATCGGCTACACCCGAAACCAGTACAGTACTAGTAACGAAAAAGCTGGTCCAACTTGAAGGCTCTCCCGACTGTCGGATGAGTCGAAATTGACGGAGGCCCGTATGCCATAATTCAAGACTGGGGATGGCATCGATGATGGACTACAAACGCGTTTCAGCTTGATTGGTGATCCGCGGGACCCTCCTGAACGACATCGCGCACCCACAGACCCACCAAGGCTAGCCGCACACCGTTACCACTGATCACTGAAACAGGAGAAGCGTGATAATGGAATGTAATCCATTTTGCCTCATTTTACCTCGTAGATAATCACAGATAATCACATTGCAATGAGGCAAAATGGATTATATTCCATTATCATGCTTCTACACAAACTGTGACGCCGCGACCACGTACGTGCCCTCCGAGTCGGCCCCAGCAGACCATTAGCCAACCAAAAAGACTATGTTGGTTGTGAAAGCTCGCCATTCATTATAAGGATAATCAACCAAGCTGGCAGCTTTACAGCTTTTTCTCTAAAAAAACTCTCGATCGACTCCAACTCGCAAAAACGGAGTGCGATTAATATTCCCGACTTTGAGCGAAATTTAAACTGTTCGCCATATCACATATCCTTGTCCTCTTCCCGAAGGTTCCTGAAGGGAATTGTACTTACTAATCAAGCTTTCAAGTTTCAGGGGCCGCAAGGTCATGAAAGTACTTTTGGTGGACAAAGCGCACCCAGTCAGGCCGCTACTCGTGCGCTTGTCGATTGGATCTCGACGAGGATCTTGATCCTCCGAGTAGCCTTGGGGGGAATCGGGTCCGTAAAGGAAGGAAGTTCGATGTTCCCCGGCACCGACCTTGGTCCCAGAGCTTTCGAAGTTCTATTCAAATCGGTGAGAACGGTTCAACCACTGGCACTACATGAGCTTATTCACTTGCATCCAGAATACCTATCGTCGAATACTTGTGTACGGTCTATATGCTCACACTTGCAATGCATATCACCAAAATGTAGTTGTCTCTGCCGAGAGCGTCGAGAATGCTGTATTCGTCAAGTAAAAGATTTTGCTATTGCATGATGTTTGACCGCACAAGCGCAAAGATTCGTGCCGCAACTCCGCGATGGTAGGAATACTAATCCCGATGTCGAAGCAGATCGAGTGGCTCTCGAGTTCCTATTAGTGATGCAGTCGATGATCCCTTGGCACATCGTCTCGGTGCTCATCTCGGTATGAGGGAGGTAAAAAAACCCGCAGAGACCAAAATGGACTTCGAGACGGTTTCAAACATGGTGTGAGAAACGACTGTACACTGGCATGGCACGGGGATGATGCGCACGATGATAAACCAAAAAAAAACTTCTTCTAGGACCAGAACGAATTGGAGAGAAGGTTCTGATGACGACGACCACGACGACCAATCACATTGAATAGCCAACCTTGAATGCTAGTGACGAAGAAAACATGTAGCGTAAAACGGCGTTCATATCCCCGGCCCTTAGCAGCAGCAAGTCTCCTCGAAGACTCGACACCACCCCACTCATTTCTTTCGTCGAAGTTCTGTTCAATATTAAAAAAATGAGCGAGGTCTCCGGCGGAAGGACCACTACAACGTTTACAAGTATAGGGTCATCGGACCAGTCTCGCATTTCTCTACTAGAAAGCATCTTCCCCTTCCCTTAAACCATCTGAAATGCCCTTCTGTGAAGAGGAAGGAGGAAGAGAGGATCTTCCAATCGAGATGCACTACTCAAACGCGACACGCCGAGCTTTTAACAATCGCGCGCCATATTTAAATCCCGGGAAGTTAGGGTCTATACGCCGGGTGCGCACGGACGAACATCATTGTTGATCGATGTCTCGATCTCCGTGCGGAACGGTCCAGATTCGAAGGTGTCTATTCAGGCGGCAAGTAGCGGATACAACAGATCGACCCTTTGCCTTGATATTCCAAGCCGGATCCAACTGCATCCGCAAGCGCTTCAGTCAATCCTTTGAGGGAATCCTCTGTGGCATGATCAAGAATACACGAAAAAGTCGGAGAACGATTCGTGCTGACCAGGG
The DNA here is from genome assembly GCA_038093155.1 of Boletus huronensis. Taxonomy (NCBI): domain Eukaryota; kingdom Fungi; phylum Basidiomycota; class Agaricomycetes; order Boletales; family Boletaceae; genus Boletus; species Boletus huronensis. The sequence goes on along the minus strand of JBBPRS010000073.1, from coordinate 53,730 downwards.
CCAAGCTTTATCAGCTCTCAGGTGACTTTTCATAGCTTGGCGAACACAATTTATGGTGCCGATGCAAGTCACTTGGGATGATGAATTACAACTCCTTGTCCGCAAGTTAGGAGAGCAGAGTACTCCCACAATAAGGTGGGTCAACGTCACCAAGTCTGACAGGATCCTAGTGTTTTTCCATGTACCAGTCAGTGACTCGCCAAAGCTTGAGTGGATCCCGGTGGATCTCGAACCCTCGCAGGACCAGCAGCCTGTTGGCTCACCAATACCAGGTACGCTTACCGTGCACATTTTTATGATAGATGGGTAAAGGAGCGAATCCCTCCGTGCCTCGACATAGTTTGCAAATATCATAGCGTCAAGCAGCTGGTATATGCCCCTGTACCATAGCGGGGCTTTTGATATAAACTGACCTCGATGTCAAATCTGCGATAGAGCCTCGATCTTCTCTACTAAAACATTCTTACCCTTCGCCTCACTGTCCTTCATCCGAGCCACGAAAGAGTCATCGAACCAGCTCCTGATTTTCGTCCTTTGCTCGTCGCTGCCCTCTTCACGTATCCGCTCCAAGAGCTCGGCGACGACGAAGGCGCCATCACCCTGAGCGATCGCAGTTGTCGTATCCCTCCCGACCGTCGAAAGAAATACCGATGCAAATTCCGATGGTGAGAACGTGGACGAGCGTGCAACAGATTGTTCCGAGTGAGAGAAATGTCCACCCTGAAGTAGACTTTTGTACATGCGAGAAGTGTGGGGGAGATCGATCAGATGCGGTCGTGCAGGATCTTCCGACGGGTAGGGGGATGCAAGAGCCTCTGCGAGCGCTTTCATCGCAGATGACTTGTCTGTAAGAGTGTCAGGATGCCTCGTCAACGATGGAGGGAAGGAAGACTTGACCTCCTTCGGCATACAGCATGATCTCCAGTACGAGCAAGCTTCCACCGGTATCTCTCGCAGTCTCCGCGCCGTTCTCTGCCACGAACTGGAGAAGTCCCTCGCTGGCGGCTTTCCGTATTTCACTCTCTCTGATTGCGCTGTCTTTTTTGCTTGTCTTCGCGCGCATGCTGTCTGTTTCCGCTATCACGGCGATTTGCGGGGGAGTGAAATGCCTTCGTGAGCGTGGCACTATGAGATGGAAAAGGGAGCGTCTGCCTTGAGGACTCTTTGCGAGCGATGAGGTATGCATTATTATGTCAGAAACAAGAGATTTCGCAGTGAGTTTTGTGTCGCTGGTGGTTGTGTCAACGACGTGCGAACGAAAATGGAAAGAAAACCATACTCAATAACGTCGAGTGCCGTAAATAGCACCAGCTGGGCTTCTTCGTCGGTACACATCCGCTCAACGTGGGGCTTTATCACTTTTATGATATGTTTCCGGTCCTGACAGAGTACGTTTGACGTGCGAAGGTATACAGATTATGAAACTAACCTTTGCCGTCCCGTGCGCGATGAATTCACGGACGACCCTACTGCCATCCTTGGTGTGCACCATCTCGGCTAGGACATCTTGGCAACTTAAATGACTGTTAGAATGCTGGACCACGCATATAGACACAACAACTAACCTTTCGAAGATTTCTCTGCGTAATTTTTCTTGCTCTGATTCTCCTTCGATGCTATTGACAGCAGTTAGGAACTCCCACAGCGCGCGATGAACAATGGCATGTGTAACCGCTCCTTTGTCAGGGTTATTAAATCTGCGCAGCGTTTGAATCCAAGCGCTAGGGCGAAGACGGTTGTACCCACATTGTCGTCAGGTTTTCTTTCACAGCAGCAAGTAAGCGCTTGCGCCTGTCACCCTCGACGGCGTCAAGCAGGCCACGGAGTCCCTTCTTTGCGGCTTCAATATCTTGAACCGTTCCTCGAGTGGTGGAAAAGAGTGCAACCTCCCTCCCATAAAAGTCCCGCAACAAAATGGAGCGCTCGTAAGCATTTAAATACAGTTCAAATGCATCAGCGAGCACACTTGAAGCTTCCCGATGTAGCAAGAGTTTGAGAACATGTGGCTGGAACTCTAGCAGGATCGAAACGCGGTGCTTTGGACAGAACCTGATAAGTTTCGTAACCAGAAACTTGAAGGCAGATTCAGACGTTGAGTATGACGATGACGCTTGGGTAGTAATACTCACTTTTGAGTACTTGCTCTGAGCCAGCTCCTTATAGTGTCCCTTGAGCTCTCCAGCGACCTGGTCTCTTTCCCTCTGACGTCCATGCCTAACGATGGTTTGTATGATCCTGCTAGCGTCGTGCTTGAGTACAATGTCCTTTACTTTTCCCGTCACGGTGTCCATTAGATCTCGGACGTGCTTCTGGCGTTCTGTTGAGGATATATTTTTCTGACGGGCTAGAGACCAGACGCGTTTCGCATTGGCGATTAGTTGAGAGTGGGGCCTTGCAGCTTTTCGTTGTTCTTGTAACACGCGCTGGGCTTTATGGGATTCCCTAGCGTCTGATTTGTGCTGCGCATCAGAATGATAAGAAATGCGTGTGCCGCGAGGAGCAGACCGTTTGTATCCTTTGATAGCCCATTATCAACATCCATTTCATCCTTGGCAGGGCTCTCTTCCGCGCTCTCCTCTCCGCTCTCCACGTCGACGGACTCTTGATCAGAGTCTTCTTCATTTATCTCCTTGACCGGGAGTGTCACAGGATGCCTCCGCTTCCTGACGCTTTCATCGCTGTGCTTGGATGTCGCCTGCTCCTGCTTTGAGACATGTGCTTTCTTAGCCTTTGGGCCATCTTGATACGGCGCATGTCTTTTTTGTGTGCTCTTCTGAACAGCTGGCATCGTACTCGGACACTCTACAACTGAGAGTACGTATAATGGATCTCCAAGCAGGAATATTTTCCGATGGCTTTGATTTCTGTGGCACGTGACCTTACGCTCGATCGCGACGAAGTACGGATATTTGAATCATGAATCACAGATGAATCTATGATCGGCACGCACTGCTCAAGTCATTCGACTTTTCAAAAGAATGTCCCGATCACATATCGGGCCACGATATCCAAGCAGTGATCTGTCGCAGGTCGCTCCCCATCGGTGTTGCTCTATTAGTTTAATAAATGGGCGATCCATCGCCGGGATAGCTCAGCAACAGACTGAAGTTTTCCGAGGCTAAACATGATTTCTGGAGGTCCCATGTTCAATCCACGGTCCTGGCATTTTCGTCCATTTTTTGGCGATCCTGTGGGTGTCGGGCACACTCTGAGGTTTCTGGATCGCCGGACATGCCGTCCCGGAAGCAGAAGCGGTTTTGAATCTTCCAAGTACTTGGCAACTTTTCGTCGAAGAGTAAGCAAGTCGTTCATGCCTCCGTTGATCGCCTCGGGGTTCGCCGAGGGAATTTGCCGCACGTCATGCGCGTTCGACCGCGCCTTGTTCCTTGTCATGTCAGGATCGTCGGCTTCTTTGTTGGCTTCTCGTATCGAGTCCAAGCAAATCGTTATCGTGCACGCATATGGCCATATGCGGACGGACACGCTCTGGCGAGACGTGACACGTACGAGCCCTCGCGAGTCGAGCAGCCCACAGTGTTCGTTGGTGTCGCTTTTCGGGCCGCAGTTCATTTGAATGGCGTACTAGTGGGACTGCTCGCTATAAGATAAGATGACTGCGCACTGTCCGACCGGATCGTGGTGGCGTTCTTTCTCCCCGAAGTATCATTTCTCTGGATCGGTGGGTTCTGACACTTATATGGATTCTGACGCTACCCACCATGTCACAGTGAGTGCATCCGGAAAACGATGTGACTATTTCGAGGGTTGTCCCGCACGATAAACGATGCCGCCTGAAAGACCGGGAAGCTGTAAGCTGCGTTGACGTGAGGGGGACCCGACCAAACTCGTTCTGTCGCTTTAAAGGCTGCGTCCCCCCGTTCCGATCGTCACATCTGTCAACGTCACTTTCTTCTCCCCTCCCTCGTTGGCGTCACACACCGCCCATGGCATCCCCGACGTCGACGTTCGCGACGCTCAAAGCCCTCCACCTCGTCATCGCAGACGGCTTGGACGACATACAGCGCGTCTTTTCGCAAAACAGCTTGCCTGACACTCCTTCCTCTCCTGCCTCGCAATCCTCCTCCCCCGTCTACCCAAGTTCCCCAGTTCCCTCCCCAGCGACGTCTCCGTTCCCCACCACCCCGCCGGCCTCTTTCCCCCCAACGCCCCTCTCGGCCACATTTCCTTCCCCCCCACATACCGATACAGGCGTCCCGTTTGTGGACTATCCTTCTCCGGACTTTCCTTTTGTTTCCAATTCACTCAGCGAGCAGCTCGCACTCTATCCAGATGCAGTTGCAGCTGCTTCCAGGATCGTCGCTGCCTGCGGACAAATGTCGAGTATCGTTCACAAGCCATTCTTGTCCCTTTGCGATGCAATAATGAGCGTGTGTACATTCCTATTCATGCGATGCCTCTGTGGTATTGACGTTCGTCCGTTACTGGTCTCGGGCGCATGTATGCACATCTTGTGTTATCCGAACTACCGTTTTCACTTGCATTAGTACAACCTCCCAGCATGCATGCGCCTTGTAGAACACCTTCACGTCGCGGAAATTATTCGGGAAGCTGAAGAGAACAGAGAGCGTCGTCTCGCCGGTGGACAGGACACCGCAGTTCCGCTTTCTGCTCCCAAACTAGACCTAGACGCACCAGTTTCTACTGCGTTGACACGCGACACAGCTGACATTCGGACACCCATGGCCGGAACGAAATGCATGCCTGGCTCTCGCGCACACAAAGGCACTGGTATGTCTTCCTTCTCCACGCGCCCAGCCTTGTGGTATTGATCCCGTCATGACGCTACCTGGTTCGATTGTTTCTGCTCTATCAATTTCCTTCTCAAAGAAGGCTTGCACGTCGCCGACATCACGAACGTGATATGTTCCTATGCGGGTAACAATTATGTTGATCCCAGCGATCTGGGTGCGTTTTCAACATCTCGGGGCTGATGTCTGTCTTTACGAATCCTCACACTATTGTTGAGCAGTGCATGTCCTCCGACTGCTCTCGACACATCATATCTTCCGAGAGACGGCTCCGGATACCTTTGCACTTAACAGGGTAGCAAGCCTTCTCGATAGCGGAAAAAGCATCAAGGCCGTGTTCTCAAGGTCGGTGTTCCGCTTCTTGGGCGCTTGTTTGATCGAGATCTGACTTGGTGTAGCCCGGAGACCAAGTACGATGATACTGGTGGAACACCCGCACTTGTCGGGTTAATGTAAGTAGCTCCGAGAGATCTGGCAGCATGTATGCGCCGTTCCTACGAGCGATTGTTGACGATCATCAGGACTGACGAACTCTTCAAATCCGCTGCTTACCTCACTGAGGCATTCACTGGTGTTCAACTTCAGTTTCCAACACTGCCGTCCACTCCAAACCCATCTTGCCCTATCGACGCAGTCTTATCTGGGACAACCACGATTCCGTCAACATCTAGTCATGTTATGAATGATCCCGCTCTTTGTGCCTCCACCGCGCGTTCTTCAAGCATCCTCACACACATCGTGTACCCACAGGATGAGGACGGTCAACTACCTTCCCGCTCGCTTCCATCAACAGAATCACTGGAAAACGATAGATTGCACTCTCTTCCAACGGGTGTCCCAATGCCCTCCCAGTCGCTTGCAGCTGAGCCTTCGGCGCCTCCTTGCTTGAGTCCAGTCAAAGCTTCAACGCAACTGGAGAAAGACCGTCTACCTTCAGGAGACACACCTAAACCGGAGAGGTTGCTCGCGTTCAATCTGGCTTTCCGCACCCATGAGCCGCTCTTCGAATGGCTGGAGAATGGAGGTGAAGATCCACTCGGAGGAACGGGTCAAGCGGCCAGCATACGTACCGCGACAAGGATGGGAAGTGTGATGCGTGGTGGCGTGCGGCTTGCGGTGCCCAGTAATGCACCCAACGGTGTACCGCGAAGATCGTATAGACTTCAACGATTCTCAAAGGCAATGATGGCCACGACTGGGTGGGAGGCACCTAAGGCAATCTTGAGTGGTACGTTTTTGACACATATTTCATGCGTGATCGATTCGATCGTTGACCTCGTTGTCAGGATTCGACTGGTATTCCCTTCCAAAAGGCTCTACTATAGTCGACGTTGGCGGCGGAATTGGAAGCACCACAATGATTCTCGCTCGTGCCCTCAACGACTCTAGGGTTGATTCGCTCAAGAAGCAGGACGGTGCTCATAACGAGGGACCTACCTCAGCTGCGGTTCCTCGCCACAGATCCAAGCTTCCAAGTGATCCTTCGCTCACGGCCAGCGATGAACCACGAAACAATACTGCAGCTAATAACGACGCGAACGTCCGCTTCGTTGTGCAGGATAAACATGTAGTCACAACCCTCGGCATCGAGGCATGGCGTTCCAAGTGCCCTGAGATGCTTGAGAGCGGCCAGGTCGTATTTCAAGGTGTGCATATCCGTTTTCGTGTGCTGACCGCGGGGTTGTCGAACTGATGAGTCTCTGGTACATATTTGATATAGATCAAGACTTCTTCGAGCCACAGCCACATTTGGAGCCTCGTCACCTAACTAGACATCCTGCGGTCTACCTTTTGCGTGTCGTCCTCCATGATTGGCCGGACGAACTTGCACGACGCATCTTGATCAACCTTCGAGTCGCATCAAACCCGGAGACACGACTACTCATTGCCGAGCATGTCCTCCCACTGGCGTGTGTCGATGAGGACGTCCTTGACCACGTGAACACCGAGGCACGCGAGGCAAGCAGCACAGAAGAATGGACACTCGACTCAGTACTCGCAAACATTGAAGGTGCCGAGCGTACTCTTGTACCCCCTCCCCTGTTATCCAACTTAGGGAAAGCAAGTGCAAGTGCATATTGGTTGGATCTCATTGTAAGTCATACTTCTCCTGCCATTCTTTGTCGGCGTCTCTCACCATTTATAGATGCAAATCTCACTCAACGGAAAAGAGCGTACCCTTCGCGAGTTCTGTGCGTTGGCTCTTTCAGCAGGCTGGCGTATTACGCGCATGACCCGTCCTGAAGGCTCATTATTCGCGTATCTTGTCTGCGAACCAATCGCTCTACCGGATGATGCTCAGGCAATTTACAACGCTGTAGTCCTGTCTTCCGAGCTTTCCATGGTGGTCGCTGTCCCCTCTGATGAGCCAGTGCATCACTCTCTTATGGATCCATCTCGTCATAAGCGGCTTCCGGCGCGGCCAGTCTCACTATTACCTTCACCTATGCTTGAACGTTCGTCGTCACGCTGCGGCACACCCACCTTCGGATCACGCATATTATTGCCAAAAGATGAAGAGCTTCAAAGTCCAAGACCTAGAGGTGCTGTGGCAGCTAAGAAGTGGCTCAAATCCAAAGGGTTAGGGGTGCGTAGCGTCATGATGCAGAAGGCGGAGAAACAAAGAGAAGAACAAAACTTGGCAAAAGGTGCCTCAGCACGAGACAATAACGATGGACAGGGCGGGGTCCCTGCGTCTGCATCTCACGTTCGTGTATGGTGGAAGAAGTCTCCCCCGAACTCCACCAGTAACAGTAGCATCGCGGTCCACGAGTTGAATGGCGAAGTACCAGAACACCACACCACCGGACGAGGGCGGCGAGGGACCCTCAAATCGAGCGACAGACCTTCCACGCCAAGTCCTCGCCTATCACCAGGTCATCAAAACTGGCCGAGTACAGAGTCTGCTTCCCCGCTGATACCAGAAGTCAGTCCACCTGTGTCCCGCACCCGTCGGCCGAGTGTCCCAAGTATTACTCGCAAACTATCGTTTGCTACGTTTGGTCGCAGACCCAGTGTCGCGGACATCACCGAGCCTCTACCGACGCCGCCACACAGCGCAACACTGATGGAACTTGCTCCCCCACCAACCTTGCACGGCGATACCGGGCGGAGTCTAAAGCATTTGCCTAGCTTACCGACCCTCGGACGTAGCGAGGTCACCACCAGGACAAACGCGGGGCATCCAGCCATCCCCCGACACCCAAGTCTCAGTTTCGCGGGTCAGGTATTACTTCCGCAACCTGTCCTAAACTCCGCCCCTCCGCGTCGTCCTGACATTGCAGAATCGCCCAAGTCGAGCATCCTCAAGTCTCGTACAAGTCCGTACGCGAGTAAACAGAATTCTCCAGAGACGAGATGTCGAGCAGAGTCGACGTCGATACCCCGACATCAACGCAGGATGACACTCTCCAACTCGCCTGGCGCGTCATCGAGCACCCATGCGCAGAGTTCTGGCAGTGTGATGAGCGTTGCGCCCGATCCCGCCGACGCTGAAGTGAAGCGAATTCCGAGCGTGCCCAAGTTGCCTCGTCGTCTTAGCATCCCCATGTTGCGGCGCAAGCAAAGTCAGTCCGCCATTCGAGTCAGGGAGAACGAGGGTTAGATCGGTTATCGATGACCGCCAGGCCAGGCCAGTTTTTTTTTTTGGGTTCATGATGGCAGTGGTGAATACGATGATGCTTGTCTGCTGTGATATCCTGTACGATAGTTGTGACTTGTGTTTAATCGTACCTAGCTTCACATAAGTACATACAATACTTCGAGCGAGCGAATGACTGAGACTCGGGAAGAACGGAAGGGTCACTTCAGCGGAACGGCAGTGTTTAGGAGGTCCTAAACGTTAAACGCTCGGTGAGTCGGTCTGTACTGATATGACTCCGAGACCTTGATCCAAGACGCGGCACATGCCGAAAGTTGAAGGGAAACCGGCCACGTGCGTCATTTTGGCAGCTACCATGCATTCAGGAAACGTCAAGTGACTTGACGCCCAAGGCTCGAAGCCTTCCAACGAAACCACCTAGTATCAGATGAGCCACGACTTCTACTGAGTTGTTTCAGAAAATTCTCATCGAAATCGCGTCCGTCTCACACCGTCTCAGTGCTGCTGTTACGCATGGCGGTGTCAAAAGCATCAGGAACATCAATGTCTGTCGTGCTCGTTTGTCCACTGGCAGGGAGTTGCAAAGGGTCGTCGTCGCTTCTGAGACGATCTTGAAGATGCTCAATAGATCACTTCTGAGCGGATCTACCCTCGACGACAGTCTCCAAGACTGGCTTTCTGGGAAAGAGCCGGTGACGTGCTTGAACACGTTGCATCAGATGGAGAAGTTGCTCAAGATCGGCTCGGATCGCCGGGGAACTAGAGTTGTCTTCCAGCAGCTCAATGTATTCTCGCCTATGCCAACCCAAGACGGAATCAACGACACCATCGCCGTTTTCGATAAGCAGAAAGGTGATTTCCATTTCTTGCTCACCACAGATGTATGGTGAGTGTCCTCGTGCCTACAACACGACTCCAGGTAATCTCTTGACTGTATCCTCAGGAGCCGCGAGCTTACCGCGACAGAGAGAGAACGATCCGAGATCAGAGTTCCTTCCAATACTACGGGGCAGCACATGGGATCAGGCACACAGAAGAAGCCCAGGACGCCGGAAGAGAAAGTCGACCGTATGTTTATCATTCTTGCGCACAGACTTTGGTCATAATGAGTGCATCGTCCGCTGTAGTGGAGACTCCCAAGAAGCCAGAAGAGAATGTCGACCGTATGTTTATCATTATCGCGCCCAGACTTTGGGTCATGACGAAGACATTTTACGCAGCAGCAGAGGAACTTGACACTCCCGTGGAATGGTCCGATGCTTCCACTGGCAGTACGGGGGAGCGCACGGGGTCAGATACACAGGAGACTCCCAAGGAGAAAGTCGACCGTATGTTTATTATTTTGCACACAGACTCTGGTCATAACGAGGACATTTTGCGCTGTAGTGGAAAAACTTGACACCCTCGTGCGATGGGTCGATGCATTTGATTGCACGGAAAAACATGGAGAAACATTCTCTCTACGCCAGCCTGATACCTGTACATGGTTGCCTGGAATGGATGCATACAAGGCGTGGCGGCGTGGGGAGGACACGTTCCTGTGGTTACAAGGGAAATGTATGCTATCCAATATGACAGTCTTTTTGACTGCTACGAGACTATGACCACAGCGGGTGCGGGAAAATCGGTCTCAGCGTGTGTTTTGTGCATACCTTGCAATGATTTCGACTCTGATCACTATGACAGTGCTTCGATTATCGAGGATCTTAAAGTTTCCATACAAGATGATGAACATCTGGCATTTTTCTACTGCGATTTCAGAGACGAGCGGTCGACGAGTGCTGCAGAAGCGATGCGCTCGCTTCTCTCGCAACTGCTCCGGAAGCTTCGAGAAAGTACGGGGAGTCCCACGACGCTATTCGATGCCTTGATTTCAAAGAAAGACGAAGGTCCCGCGATCCTGAAAAATGTCATCCCCTTGGCTCGCTTTGTGTCGCGTGTCGCGAAGCAGTTTAGTCGACAGCCACTCATCGTCATCGACGGGCTGGATGAATGTAAAGACATCGAAAAGTTTCTCGATGCTCTCTGCCAGCTGAGCAATGATGGGATGCGCCTTTTCGTTACCAGCCGTCCACTCCAGGTCATCAAAGATGGCTTGGTCGGTGTTGCGTCGATCTCTATGGATAAAATGGAAAAGGCTGTATCGGCGGACATCGAGGTTCATATCATCCGAGAGGTAGATAGCCACAGACGATTGGGGACTCTGGCCGCCCAATCAAAGAAGGATATCTGCTCCACATTACAGAGTAAGGCTGATGGAATGTGAGATGTACCCCTTCATACGGTCAACTCCAAACTCACTGTTTCGTGTCCTAGGTTTCGTTGGATTCAATGTCAAGTAGACACCCTCAAAGAATGCGTGACAGCGCGGGAAATCCGAGAAGCTCTTAATAGCCTCCCAATAGGTCTTGAAGCGACATACGCAAGAATTCTCCTCGCAATCGATCAAAGACGTTTAGAAAGGAAGCTTATCCAGCGTGCCTTGGCTTGGCTTGTGGCTGCCCTACGGCCTCTAAAATTGATCGAGATTGTGGAAGCGCTTTCAGTTGATCTTGACCAGCGTGTGTTGGATCGTGAAATCGCACCTGTTCATGGAGCCTCATTGCTGGATGCTTTAAGCAGTCTGGTGATCTATAATGAAGAGACGGACATCGTTATTCTATCTCATCTTAGTGTCAAGGTACGTTGTGGGGGCTTATATGTCCTTTTTCTTCACTGAAGTGCCTTATTATGCAGGAATATCTTCTGGGAGAACTTACCCGCACGACGCTGTCTGCGTATCATGTCGGATTGCAGAAGTTTCATGTCCAGGTATCCCGACTCTGCATGTGCTACATTGCTGCTTCCCTCAAACACCAGAGAGCACCCCCTAACAAGCAGGGACCCCAGTCCACGATACGCTATGAGGTTGCCTTGCCGAAATCGCAACCACTCCTCGATTATGTACTTACCTGCGGTTTCAATCACCTCACTCACCCCGACCCATTCAATAACGAGGTCCTGGATGCTATGATTGCTCTCCGATCGGATATACAATGCTACCCTTCGGAGTGGGAAAACATATGCAAGCTGGCTTCCGCATACCCCCGTTATAAATCATGGCTTACACCGAAACGCGACTTTATCATCGGCATCCTGATTGTTTCGCTTCCCGAACAATTTCTAAGCGCTTTCTTTGATCATATTTGGTCCAAGGCAAGGGATGGACCGGACATGCTCATCTACGCCACACACTTCTGCAAGATCAAGCACGTTAAAAGCTTGGTGGCACGACGTGTAAACGTAAATACTTCAGGCTGGGACGTTGACAGGTCTCGTAGAGTTTCGCCACTTGAGGTTGCTCTCATCCAGGGACACCGTGTGTTGGCTGACCTGTTTTTGATGAATTGGAACGCCGCCGTGCCTCAGAAGCTGTTATCGAATATTTTCGATGGGCACCACTGCCCGTACCAGCCAGCTCTTGTTGCAAGGCTCTTACAAACTGATGGATTTGTCGAATGGGTGGCCAGTGTCGATGATAACACACGGCTTCTATGCATGTTGGACCAAGATCGATATCGGCGATACCGGATGACGCAGAAATATCTCCTCGTTATGTTGCGCAGACTCATACAGCTCGGATGTGACCTCACTGCGACCGTTGCGTTCGGACAAATTCTCCGAGCTCTCGCCTGGGCCGCACATAAGGGCTATGTCACGGTACTGGAATGTTTGCTGTTGCTCGAGGTGCCGATGGGCCTTCAAGGGTCTTGTTTTCGGAGAGGACAGCAAAACGGGTCCAGCACCTCAGCCGCCATGGCATTGATGTGGATACTATTGCAGCCAATGGGGACGCCCCGTTGCATCGCGTCTTCGGTTGTTGCATGGGCGGCTCTAGTTGTTGGGCACTTGGATGCAAACTATGCTCAGTGTTTCGATTCACATCAACTCAGGACAACAACGTAAGTTCACAGTCCCATGATAATCGGACAAACCTGACGTTCTCACCGACAGGAAATAAACATACATTTTTTTGGAAAAACGGGCATCGGAAAAAGCTCACTTGTCGACATGATCATGGGCATTCCGAATTGCGCTGCCCAAGTATCAAGCAATTTGGGTGCAGGCACCAAAGAGACGAATTGTTATCTAGCACTGCTAGGGACTGGGTCGCGCTGTCGACTCTGGGACACGCAGGGAATCAATGATGCTCACCCTTGTTCCGAACTTATCGATCGTGTTTTCCAGTTATCAACCAAATCCCCGCTATCCTCGATCCTTGTGTGGTGCATGGACGCCTCCGACTTAGACGACCCATTATCCTGGAAACAAGCTCGCAGCATATACATGGAGTGTTACCGTAGAAGGGTCAAGCCAATGGTGGTAATCACGCGAGCAAACCCAGACTCTACGGCTGACTGGGAGGAGAAGTGCAAGGACCAGCTCCGTCAGCTGTATTTCAAAGAAGGGTGTGAAGAGACCAATTACATCTTGGGGAGAGTGCGGAATCAGGATGGATTCTCTTCCCCCGAGCACAAGGAAGACTCTCTGACTCTCCGGGACGTCATTTACCGGTATGCGCAACGCCCTCTGGTTGACTCGGACCCTGTGTTCGTGTCCGAGTATTCGGATGAAATTTTCGAATACATGTCAGTTCTTGGGGTAAGCTTTACATTTTCTGTCCGTGCGCGCGTTTTATCGACTGAATGGTTATTACTAACAGGACGACGTTAAGCCCGACCCCGACTACATCGATAGGCAGACCCATTTTACTTGGCACGAGAGAGAAATCCTCGTCGACTGGCTCATTAAACTACATTTATATTCATTGTCCGACATGCTTCCTGAAACACTCTGGATCACCATTAATATCGTCGATCGTTTCTTCGCGACTTGGAGGAAAGTCGTGCCGCTCAACAAGGTTGAACTCGTCGGTATCACTGCCATGTTCATCGCCGCAAAGTATGAAGAAACTTTGGCACCATCAGTGGACGATTTTGCCTCGATTACACACGACAAACACTCTGTGGACGTGATCCTCAGAGGCGAGCGTATCGTGTTGCAACAACTGGACTTCAAAATTTCGCATTGCTGTACTCCGTATTCCTGGTTGCAAAAGATAAGCACGGCCGACGGGTTCGACATTCGTACGGGAACACTAAGCAAGTTCTTGGCCGAGGTCACACTTTTGGAACACCGCTTTTTGAGATACAACATGAGCCGTGTTGCAGCCGTGGCAATGTATAGTGCGAGGACGATGCTCGAAGGTGATTGGGTGAGTGTATCAGTCATGTCGAAGAAGCTCAGTTGCTGAGCATAATTGTTTCACTGGCGCGTGTCCGCGCTTAGGATGCAGCGTTCGTGTACCATTCTGGATTCGCCGCAGAGTGTCTAGAAACAGGGCATCGTTGGATCTGTAGGAAGCTTCTCGAGGATGACTTTGTGACGCGATACGTTTACAAGACGTATTCCAACAAGAAATTCCTCAATGCGTCTGTCTTCGCGCTCCGGTGGGCGAAGGACAACTTGAGTGAACTGGAACTCGAAGGTGACTCGGAGAGCGATGGATGAATGGATAGTCAAGATGAAGAAGACGTCATGACACACTGACCCGGAATGCTACCGAAGGGATCTGAGATCTGAATTGCAGCCTATGGAACCACTCACTGCTCCTCTGCATTACACCTCACATTGACATTGCAGGCACTGATCTTGCCTTTGAGAGTTGCCTCAATGTCATACCATAGTTTCGCCCTTGCTTCTCGTGCAGTACCCTCATGTCATACATATACTAGTAGAATCACTGGCATGTCGATCAATTGGAACATCTCATTCTGTGTTCAGGTATCCGCAACCGCAGATTTATCGACATGAACCCGGGCAACGAGTCTTGTCCGTCTCAATAATTCCGGGCCTATATGACGTCGTACATCTATACGAGTGGAGACCAACCAGACGGTCAGCAGTTTGGGGATGGGAGGATCGAGTCATGCTCACTGTGATCAACGATCACTAGCACTACCGACCGAGTTGTGCCCGTCACTTTGCTCAGACTCGGGGTATATAATATTCTACTCAACTTGATGGCATCGTCGTGTCAAAGTTGATACTTCGCTGCACGCTTCACAAATTGGCGCTGCAACGGTGTCCAGCGAGTCCCGTTTCCGCGGATGGTCTCGATAAAGACAGTGTGCTCATCTGGGATCCAACTGCGTATGCGTTCGCCAGTGACGGGATCGACATCGATGGTGGTGCAGAGGAGTGATCCGTCCAGAGGAGGTAAGAAGTATTTTCAGACACTATTCCGTCTCACCCTGGATGCAGTTGAACTGCGATGCTCCATGATTCAGACCGAATGCACGGTGAATCTGAACGCTATGTATGGAACAAAAATACAATAATATCACCTTATCAAATTCCCTCTCACAATCCTAGTAGTCGTAGAAAACTAGTGCTCTGACCTCGATGGACTCTCTCAAAGGGACTCCCTCGGGGCTATTCGGGTCCTGGAACGCAGTGTGCGGAGCAAGCATAGCCACACTTCCATCTTGCACGGAATCAAAGCTATACGTGTCTTTGTTACAACTTCCTCCCACCAAGCCGCAGAGAGAGATACATACCATTTAATCAAAACAAATTCATCTGGCTCCATTGCCCTCACGTACTTCCATTTGTGTGCCTCGTTAAACTTGACGCCATATGTCTCTCCCTCGCGATCTGGGTAAATAAGCGCCACGGGTATCAAATCCTTCTTCACGTCAACGCTACGGAAGTCGCAGAATGTGAGGGGCCATTCAAGCGCAGCGTGTGAGATAGGACGCCACAGGTTGATAATCTGAAAACGCCGTTTGAGCAACGCGGGCGCATCGGAAGGGGGAAGGTGGCGGTGAACGCGGGCAATGGATGAAGCCGTTGTCTGGTCTACGTGTACAAGAGTGACAGGCTGGCGCGTCTGGGGACTGTCATCTGCCTGTCCAGGTCGGCGGCGGCGGATCGCTAGCATTCATATAATTAACAGGGCCATCGCAGAGAGACGAGATACAATGGCAAACTCACTGTGGTCAAAGAGAACGATGCTGCTCGCCCCAGTGAGCTTCTTGATAAGCTCGACACACTCAGGGTAGTACTCTGCTTCGATCTCTTTATCGTCCAGAAAGCGAGTGTGCCTTGAAGCTTCCTTTCCAAGCTGGAAACCAGCATTGTCAAGTTTGTACTTGTCTTCCGATCCGCGGATGTTCTCGATATCGACAACATAGCGATCTTCGGCCCAGTTGCGACCATGTTTGCCTGTGTTGCTGTCGGCATTGATGTTGCTATAAAGCCGAGCGCCATCGGCCGGGGGAAGGAAGTAGTTGATGGAACCAGTCGTCGCGTAGTTGTTCGAGGACATGATTGACGGGGAACAATGTTCCGTGAGTTAACGCCTGATCAGAGGCTGCACTCTCCGGTATATATATGCCTGGGGCCATATGACTCGTTAGTTACCAATCAATGGGAATATTAATATGCTTGCTGACCGTCATCTGGATCTGCAGTTGGCTATAAATGCCACTGGGCGGGGAATATCTTATGGGAAAGGGAGTCACTCCGCTTACTGATTGTGCGACAGATAGCTATCACCTGGAGGAGGACCAGGGGCTCTGCGATACGGCGAGAATAAGAATACTCGCCGAGCTCCTGTTCGCGCGGCGCCGCCGGCGAAGCACACAAGCGCCAAGGAGAGGGACAAGATAAATCGAGCTTTCCAGCACTCCAAATATTTGACTATCTTGCGTGTAGTGTATGGCTGAACTTCCGAGGGCTCCTGTCGCAAATAACGAATCCTTGCACCTATTCGAAATTCGGATGGGCCAAACTTTTGTGACCGTCAGAGCCATCGTCTTGAGTTTCGCAGCCTATACGGTACCGAGTAGGAGCTGAGAAGATGATAGTTATATATATCAACTTTTTCACATCTCTTTTAGAGAGACGGAGCCTCGTCGTTTGGGACTTCTAGCTCGCCGGTCACCGACTTCGTTGAACGCGGCGCATGTTGGCAGGTCGAATGACGGCACTGCGCATAAGCTTTAGAAAATAACAAGCGCAAACAACGCTTGCCCAGAGGAACTTGTCCGACCGCAAAAAGTGGTGAACCATCGCTGTGATCCTCCAAAATCAGCCCAACCAAAGTAAATTCCGGTGAAACCTCCCATCGATGATAGAATCTACAGCTCTTACATCCTGAGTGGCAGGAGCAACGTGTTTGCGGCCTCGTTACGTGAGAGTACGTTAACGCCTACAAAAAGTTTTGTCAGGTGTTATAAGCTCGTTACTAATCATGCTTGATACGGCCTCTTCCCAGCCTATCTGCTTTTCAGCCGGGCAGTCCAGAAACCGTTACGGTTTTTATTTTGGGTATAGGACCCTTTATTTCCTTTTTTACTAGCCGTCCTCCGATCAGAACTCCCAAAGCCTTCAGTCTGTTTTGCAGATGGGCCGGCCGCACGAGGAGTTGTGGAGCTTGTTGGCACGATGGCCGTCTTCTGGCTTGCCTGCTGGCACTTCCTCACCCCGTAGAAGTCAACTGATTGACGTGTTTCCTTCAATTTCCGATCAAATGGCCAGGAGGCACACAGCCTAGACTGTCTCAGTCCATTCAAGTGATTGTGATTACGATGTGACTTCCAAACGTCAGGCTCGTCGTTACATACTACTTATGTTTTCGTTTAACAGTCACCGTCAGGGTGGGTGATCAAGATCCATATCGGAGTTCGTACCCTTACGTGCTGCCAGGTGTATAAAAACCACACCCAGACCGCTTTCTTCCTCAGTCTGAGTTTTATCTCGTCTTCGTCTCTTCACTCCAGTCTTTTGACACCCGTCGCTCTTTGCAAACTCGTTCACAATGCGCGTCCTTTCTTTTATCCCTGCTATCCTCTTGGCCGCCGCTAGCTTTGTCGTTGCCGCACCCGCCTCCGCCCCTGCGGACACCTCTTGTGTCTCTTCCCCTACGGGTGGCAATGGCAATGATGCTGCTCTTCAACCTGTGATCACCATCATCGCCAACGCGACCACTTACATCCAGCCTCTGAGCGACCAACTGAGTATGTTTTCCCTCTCCGTGTTTTCGTTCGATGTTGTTTATCAAATATATAGCGGGCTTGAAGGGCGACTCCTGCACCCCTGACGCTGTCTCTGGCATTGTGATCCAGATCAATGCTGTTGTCTCGACGTGTATTGCTCAACTCCAGGCTACTGCCAAGGTTGATTTGACTGGTCTTGACCTCACCAACCTCTGCGGAACCATCTATGCCGCCTTGACTGTAAGTGGTTTGAATTTGAGCTTTATTCTATTTCTGAAGCTTTTGCTTAATTTCAGCTCATCTTCACGGTGTTGAACACATTGGTCACGATCATTCTCTACCTCGGTACGAATGCTGTTGGTACAATCCAGGATGTGATCTGCAACTTGCTGTATGTTGTTATTGCATTGACGACCCTTCCAATGGACTGACATCTCCATCTTCAAGGCATGCCGTTACCGACCTTGTGGGGTGCCTTCAGGTATTCGTCAATGCCTCCCTCTCCGGCGTCCTTGGTCCTGTGATTTCCCTCGTGTGCGGCGTTGTTAACCTCTTGCTGTCTATCGTCGCGGGACTCAACGTTGCCCTTGGCGCCCACTAAGCCGGTCATCTATCCTAGTTACCCTTTGGTGCATGGCGAGTTTGTAGTGCTGGGTGTCACCTTTAATACGCTTCCATCAATAAAATCAATGTGGAGTATTGTGATCTGTGTGATCTTTCTGTTGTTGAGTTAGAGCATCACTGAGCCTTGTTGTCTCTGCCGAGGTGAGTGGTGGGTAGATTGATAAGATGTGTAACTTGGTTTGTATGTTCAAAGTCAGTACTAGACTCAGTACAGAGGTGTCATTGCTGACGTACATTTTACATGTTCAATTCAGGTTTCAACATTGCTATGACCAATACCTGACTTGTTCACTAGGTGTTACACCAAACAAGCAGTCGATAAAGAGTGGTCTTTAGTGGAATATTCTGCCACGGTATCCAGGTGATTCCGTTATCTAGACTTACTCCATGGCAAATGGGGATTCGCCGGGGTCAATAAGTCGAGGTAAATTTTCCGAGATTCAAGTTAGCGTGGCTCAATTGCTCTCGTTCACGTCTACAGAATTGCTTCCTGTGAGACGAAACCATCGAATTAGGACAAGTACCGTACCGTTCTCTCTCACTATCTACAGGCTCTCTTTCCCATCCCTGGGAGTTTGGGAACATTCGTACAGACTCGAATCCCCTGGTTCGTCGCATCACTAGGACCATCAGCTCGGATGTCCCATATCATCCACGAATTTTCGCATGTTGCCTGGTGGTATGCTCGGTCAGGACAGCGGGTTTACGCAGGTCCTCGGTTGGTTTATCAGTCTGGGACTTAAAGGCTAAGGAACGGTGGACTTTGGATTGCCTTTCAATTTATCCTCTCTTCCACCCGCTCCCCCTTCATCGGTTTTGATTTCAACGATGTCAGCTGAAGCTCAACTTGAAGCTCTCCTCGATATAATCAACACGTCGGCCCGCCAAGCCATCGCCGAGTACAAGAAAGGTAGCAACGAAGTCCCTACGATCCACTCGAAGACATATCACCCCATTGATTTCGCAATCGATACCGTGGCGCTGAAGAAAGCTGTGAGACTACTCGAGGGTGCCTGCCAGCAGCTATGTGCGTCGTTGGCACCGCCTCAGCACACTCTTCAGAATGTGAGTTGTGTATCGGAGAAGTTTCGACAGAGGGAATGGCTGAGCGATTTTTACACCATCAAAGTTTGCAATGTCTTTCGAATGGGCATGTGTAGGCGTCGTTCTTCGTGCAAAGGTCGCGGATGTACTGGAGACGTATCCAAATGGTCTTCATGTCGATGAGCTTTCCAAGCTGGTCAATTTAGAGAAGGGGAAGCTTGCTCGCATGCTTCGTCTGCTTGCGACCAAGGGATGCTTCACCGAAGGTAAGGTTTTTTTTTCCTCCGCCTAGCGCACCCATATCCCATACCTCGCAACTCATATCCGATCCCAGTTGAACCAAATATTTTTGCCAACAACCGTATCTCACTTGTTACACTCTCGAGTTCCAACCCTGGCGCTCTCTCGCGTATCGAGGCCGAGGATGTCTCCAAGGGTGCAGTTGTATTGTACGAATCGATGACAGAACCAGAGTATGCGACAAGTTACGATCCGGATAAGGCACCCGTTATCTATGCACTCAGTCATAATGGTTTCAAGGGTGGTTGGTTCGATTGGATGAAGCAGGACGTGAGTCGATTCCTCTGGATGATTTTTAGTCGTTTCGAGTGTGGTGTCTGTTTGCTGACCTTGTGATATCTTCAGGCTGAGAGACGCGAGGTACGAGATTTAGTCATCATTTTTTGGATCAGGGTTTCATATATTTGAGTAGAACTATCACCGTGCTATGATCGGGCTTAGCTATATCATGGGCTCTCTCTCGGTTTTGCATCGTAAGTGAATAGTCCCTTGTTTTCCTCTTGGCCGTCAACATCATCATTTCACAGACTATCCGTGGAATGAAGTGAAGAGCGTTTGCGATGTCGGCGCCAGTTTCGGGACAGTTTCTGTACCTCTTTCAAAAAAGTACCCGCATCTGAAGATCATCAATCAAGACTTGCCCGAGGTTTTGGTTCAGGCCAAGGATGTGAGCACATATGTTTTTGTCTTTCAATCAGCTTGTCTATGCACACCAAACGAGTGTCCTCACATCCATGTGACAACTGCGGAGAGCTAACTTTGTTGTAACATAGATCTGGGCCAAAGACGCGCCAGAGGCACTGCAAAACAACCGGGTTGAATTTGCTCCTCTCAACTTCTTCGAAGAAGCTCCTGTCAAGGGTCTAGACGCGTACTACGTATGTGTTGGTTCTCTTGCTTGTCCTTCGGATCGGATGGATTTTGGTTTTGATGTTCATTTAGCTCCGTAACATCATTCACGACTGGCCTGACGCGGAGGCTGCGATTATCATGAGGAACGTAAGAAAGGCTATGGCTCCCCATAGTCGGTTGCTGATCCGTACGTCCCTGCTTTCCTTACTGTTCTTTCCGCGCCGATTACCCATTCGACCTGGCATGCCTAATTTCCTTTGCTGCAAATAGACGACTACGTCTTGATCCCCGCCTGTCGTAACCCCAACGCGAAGTCGTTTGGCGCAGATGTTGCACCCGAACCATTGTTGCCTAACTTTGGGAACGGGAGCAACCGGATGTATCAACAAGACCTGAACATGTGGTTTGTGCATAACGCGAAGGAGAGGACGCTGGATGATTCGATTGCGTTGGGGTGAGTTCTTGGCCTCGCTTTTTTCATGTTGGGTGCAGCATTGCCGACGACGTACTTTTACAGGTCTGCAGCTGGCCTGCGGTTGGAGAAGGTGTATGATCTTGCCGAGTCTGCAGTGCTCGAGTTCAGGGTGGCTGCTTGATGGAGATAGGCTATGCCCACCACCATTCCGCGTTCGTACATTCACTGCTCGTCCCCTGTGAGAAGCACCCTGCTTAATACACGACAGCAGGATGTCAAATTGAGTTGTATTTCTAGTTTTCTTTTGTGCACGCTCGCAACCGCACGCATCGAATACGCATGTATTATCTTACGTCTGTAGTCGTCACGGGATGGACTCTTTAGGCCCTCAACGGGCACAGACACATTCGGCGAATAGTTCAACGCAATTCAACACTGTCATTTGCCATAGTTCACTTGTTTTGTTGAGAGTGAGATACCATCGGTGTTGTCATGGCCGAGCAATGCATCACGAAATGAATATCCAAGACGCCACAGTCGCTCAAAGTGGATTGGTTGTTCATACCTGAGTTGAGTGACTAGAGTTTGATATATTTGCACAAGGTGATTACGATCTGGAATCCGAGTCGTAGATATGCCAAAGGGTAAATGTGCCGGGTCAAGGGCCGAGATTTGATCTATTGACTTAGGATAGTGCGGACAAAAGATTCATAATTGATATTGCCATCGCTGCAAAGAATGTCAGAGTAGGTCAATGGGATGATGTCACGACGTACTTTCCAATCTGTACTCCCTTGAGCAATTCATCCACCTCCTCGTCCGTCATCTTCTCCCCGAGCTGAGTTAGCACATATCTGAGCTCTCCGGCGCCAATGAAACCATTTCCCTCCTTATCAAACACCTGGAACCCCCGAATGAACTCCTCTACACCAAGCGTTAGCCAACCTCTCCCTCGATCCCTGCACAGGAACCCACCTGGTGTTCCTGCGGGCTTGAAACCGTCAGGTCGATTGAGGACCGACAAGAAGGCCTTGTAGTCCACTTCTCGCGGCGCAGAGGCGACGATATCCCCGACTTCGGCTTGCGTTGGGTTCTGGCCCAGCGCGCGGAGAAGATCGCCCAGGGTCTCCCTCGGGACAGTACCCGTGCCTTTCTTGTCGAAGAGCGCGAACGCTTCCTTGTATTCTGCGTCGAGGTCGAGTCAAAATCGAGGCGAGGATGTGAACTTGGAGGTACCTGAGTTATCGCTCTGCATTTTGACTTGTGGTAGTATGTTACTGTGTACTTGGCTTGAACGTACTTGCCGGCTGTTAGTAGACTCGAGAGCGGTAAACGAAGATGGCGTTGCACAACATCGTCACTGCCACAGGACTCGCGGATTCTTAGTTCCTACCACGACCAAGGTCTGTATGCATCATCATGCCGATTGGCACCTACAGAAAATTTCCCAAGGGCTGGGTCATTTCTCGCTCCCGTTGGTATTTAACTACGGCACGTTCCCATACTCGAGCGCTTGATAGACTTCTTCGTCGCCATTATGCTACGTTCGTGGGACCTAGGGCTGTCGTTTACAGCTGCCAACGGATGAAAATGAATATTCGGCCCATCAAGTCTCGGCTACTCGTAGAATGCAACTAAGATTCGTCACTCAGGTGTTTACGACGTGACGTTGGGTTTCTTCCTGAGAGCCTATCATCTTACCCAGCGCCATTCGCCGTCAGTGCCGTGGTTGACGCACTGACGTTGTTCACCATGCCATAAAGTGGTACCATCAATCTCGTCGGTCGATCTTGCATCATCCTTGTACTCGGATCAAATGATGTCGCGTCAGTTGACATCCGACTATCGCCTATGGAACACGTCCTCCCTGAGCGTGAGCGAATGACGATATAATATAAGTACCAAGGTGCCGTGATTTTTACGCCTTTGATCTGTCAGTCATGGGAAGCTGTGCGGCTGCCATTTGCGCGACAAACATTTGATTATATCGTCGTCGGTAGGTGACTCGGGTGTCTTTGTGAACGTTTGACGAATACGGGCATTCTAGATTGTCCGCCGATCCGCAAGTGCGAGTCGGTGTTTCCCTTTTTGACGACATCGATCCCAACTATGACAGCTCGTTCTTCACCACACCTCACTGAGACAGACACTGGCCGAGAACCACAGAATCCCTATTCCTCGAGGTAAAGTACTCGGTGGCTTGTCTGCCTTGAGTTACATGGCCCACGCGAGGTCAGCCTTTCATTTCTCTCCATCGAGATACTTTCACAAAGATAGAAATAAAACCCAGGGGATCGAGAATAGAGTTCAATGGTTCGCGCCCAACTCATCTTGAAAGAGTTGATAACGATAACTCATATCAGATGATTATATATATATTGGGAGAGACTGGGAATCGTAGGTGAGAAATAGCCGATCCTGCGAGGAATGGCCGCGTAAGTGACCGCTCGCAGGTTGGGGACTGGAATACGATCCAAGATGCTGTCAACGCTGCGGAGGCGTGGACACCGCCTTCAGACTATGCAAAGTTGCACAATGCAGATATTGTTGCTCACAACCATGGCAGAGTATGTGCAGCGAACACTGGGAGGGACGCTTTGGAACGTGTTTACAGGCATGTGTATGTCAAGTATAGCTACTTCTACAACCTCCGACGTACAGCCGTTCTTTAACATGATGAACAAGTCGGGAGTGGTGACGAACTACTCGGAAGTGAGTTCAATTGCAACTACTTCCTATTCACCACACCATTGTACCAAAACTCAATGTGCTTCTCATAATACCACCCGAGTGGATACGCTATTAACAAAGTGTGCCGTAGGTTCTGAAAGTGTTTGCAGCACAGAATCAAGTCGTCCGTGCAGAGGAGAAACTCTCTAGAGACAATGCCTACATTGTGCGACACATAACACGTACAACGTACATCGAATTCAGCTTTGCAGAGGACAAGGCATATGCGTAGGTAAAATAAACATCCGAGTAGCCATCCAAAGCACCACCATTCTCCACTATTCATCAATGCCTCAGCGCTACCGTTCGTCCACAATTTCTACCCCCGAGTTTCTCCTTCAAACCTGATGTGTGTTCTCTCCCAACGATTCGAGTCGAATCACTTCCGATTCGTTCGCGTCCCCCTCTACGACCTGATCCTGCCCCGGGACGACATCCGCGA
Organism: Boletus huronensis; assembly: GCA_038093155.1. Classification (NCBI taxonomy): domain Eukaryota; kingdom Fungi; phylum Basidiomycota; class Agaricomycetes; order Boletales; family Boletaceae; genus Boletus; species Boletus huronensis. Next base: position 29,912 of record JBBPRS010000073.1, on the reverse strand, counting down.
ATGCAATTCCAGACATAGTCGCGCTTTGACTTGCAATGGGTTGCGACAACACCCCGACTCCGGTGTCAGCCCCCTGCCGGCCGTAGTGGTCACGGTCATACAGCTCTCGCACGCTGATGATGAACCGAGGCATGATGGAGCACAGCGTTGCGATATAGAACATGGTCAGGAAGAGCAGCGAAGTGCTGCTTAGTATAGACCCATCCTGGGCTTCTAGTATGGAAGTGATATTGAGAAGAACGTTCCTGTCAGTTCCAAAAAAAAACGAGTGGTTAGTTTTTGTGCAGTACGCGAGGGGTGACGGGACGGTGACAAATGGAAACGAGAGAGGGGGACACCAAGACCTACAGAAGGAAATAAAGAATACCGTCTTTCACGAGTCGTTCTATGTACCGGTTAAGCTGCCACTCCCTTTTTGCCTTGTACATGTTAAACGACTGCTTCAATGTTTGAGTGACAGCAAGAATCAAAAGCATAGCACCGAGAACAAATCGTGGGATCACTTGATCCACCTTAAGCACGACTGGTACGTTCCTCCATCCGGCATTGCACGAAGAGAAGCCCAACACTTGGATAATCGTGACTGCACAGAAGGGTGGAAGGAGATGAAGTACAACCTGGATGAGATTGGAGCGACACGTGAGGTTTACCAGGACACACCTGAGAGATATGCACTGGTATTGTAGACCGCTGTCAAAATGATGGAAATAATGACCTGTGGCACATAAATGCACAAAAGGAGGTAAAGAATCCATCTGGATCGATTCCACATTGCATACACCCGCACAATCATGATTGCTATGATCCAAATTACCGTCAGTGGCGATGGAAACAGGCGGAACAGTAACTCACAATCAGCAGCACTAAGAAATATTACAAATGCCCATTGATTTACAAAGGTGATTGCAGTGCCTTTGGGATATCCATGTCGTTTATGACCCTCATAGAGGGCAGTGTGTATCAATCCACTTACACCTACGGAACTGTTATCAAGATAGATTTTTATCGCAGTTTAAATGCATACAACTACATGTGGATGATCGTCAATGACAGACACGCAACAAGGTGCAAAACAGAAATACTGACTTCAACAGGTCCAGAGATAAAGGTAGTACTAGCTGTGAATGTATAGATTAGATCAGCTCAATTAACCTCTGATTTAATTCTGAACATACAGAGTACACTAAAACTTAAGCACGGATTGACCATTACCTATGTCTTCTATGCATCATAGAAACAATAGACCTACATAGCCCAAGAAAGCCCGACATAGCGGACCTACAGAGATGTAAATTGAGAATACAATGGAGGACTCCGAGCCTTTGTACACACCAGAACAAACATTGCTGAGACCCAGGACCAGGGTTGGCACTATGGGACTGTCAGGGACCTAGTACTGACTCAATAATTGTTGCTTCGTTACCCAAACATAATGTATCTTTGAACATTCTCAGTCAACAAATAAGATGTGGAGAGCAAAATAACGTACCTCTCTTGAAAGGGTGAGGACTGCAGTGGTAGGATTGCAATTATAAGTTCAGAATGAAACGAGGAGTGTGCACATAAGCATCACTTACGATAATCATATGCGACGGCAGTGACAACACCAACTGCCCTGATCTATCAGATTAATCACTGATAAAAATGAGCGACCATACGGGCTGTATAATTATTCATCCGTAGAAACTCTAGAGATTGTAAGTCTGAGGACATGACGGCAAGAGAAACTGCAATGTATCAAGGTTTGACGATAAACAATGATTGAGAGCAGATGGGAGGGAGGTTATCAGCGGTTCGCTCTTGTGTTCTGCGTTATATCTTCTACCCGCCGTACTACTGGCGCAGGTTACGAAATTACCTTCATTGCCAAGGCCCAGTGAGTCAACGCCACGACACACAATATTTGATGATCACTGTTGAGATCACTCAGTTCCCCCACTGGGATACGGTGGGCGCAGTGGCGGGGAGGCGCCCACTGCTAATTCCCGTCATCATATCAGATTTTTTACCATCTATGGACGGTCCAAATTTTCATTAAGAGCGCCGCATCTTGAACCGCTTTCCCTCAGGCTCGCCGGAAATGAGGCCTCTGCTATCGCGTGTTTGTCGCGAGTTCAGATAGCTGGATCGGATCCGGCCGGTTGAAGGACAACCGGGTTCATCGCGAGTGAACGAAGCGTCTCACATCTTCCTCTGGATTCTCCTCGAATATGACTGTATGCGCAAGCACGGGTCCCCCTTTCTCTGCAACCTATATATTGTGTCGCATCGATACCACCCTCTCCATCTATCGCCACTCCCAATTTTGTATTCAGAAGCCACTCAGGGCTCCGTCCCAGACCAAACCACTATGTAGCCTACCACCGGAGAAGGGTGGAGGGCGTGTCGAAGGACGATCGAGTTCGTCTTCGACGAAGAGGTTGTGCAAGCACTGGCACGATGCAAATTATGTCCACAAGACTTTATCAAACAGGGCGCGTATCCCATTCATCACGGCGCCGTCTCTGCGGTCGAAAACGATGGTAGTGATCAGTGCATTCTGTCAGAAAGGGAAATATAAACGGCCGTCTTTGGTTCCGCAGTTCAAACCAACCTGATATAGGATATTGATCATGATCATCGATCGAAAGGATTCAGCGCTTCAGTTCGATCATCATGTGCTGTATCCACAAGCATGGTGTTCTCTGTGAGGAAGAGAACGCCCGATCACATCGCCTTCCATCAGGCCGTATCGCGTGTTTGTCGAGCATTGGATGAGCATAACTCGCACTACACGTAATGCATACCCTTCTCGTTGAAGACGATCTCAGTTGCGCCTTCCCTTTCAGCGGTAGAGTCGGAGGTTTAGTCTAGGACGGAGTCTTGAAGTGGCATGTAAATGGATCAGAACTCGAACACAGGAAGGTAAGCCCCGCTTCTTCCTTTCCCGAACGTCTGCTCGGCCTTTCTACTATGGGATACCTTGGCGCCGTCACTGGATAGTACCCCGCTACCCACGTAAAGTTCCGTTCCTGGTTGTCTTGTTGGTGACATCTCGGGGCCATAGTATGTTTTTCTGAATACAATTAAGGTTAAGGAGGATGAGGATGAGGAGGCTGTCATAAAAGAGAGAAAGGGAGAACGTATGCGTCACGGTATACTTTAGCGGCTGTAAACGATATAGAATACTGGCACGGAATTACCACTGGATTTTCCAACAACATGGAATGAGAGCCATATACTATCAGAAGACTCCACCAAACTGATGGTCACTGCGTAAAGGATGGCGAAACAGAACGGAGCGAGGAACGGAATTAATGGTTGCTTCCGGGATATGGTCACCTGGCAGTCGAAACGCCGGAGACCTGTAGGTACCCGGGATCAATGTTTCAGCCCAGTGCTGTGTGCAGTTCCTGAAACGTCGATTGAACCAACGAATGGAAGAGACACTGCAGTGCTACGATGTCCATGTGCATTTCCCCTTTGAGATACGTGGATCATTTGTACTTACACTGTTCAGCTCAGAACACAAGTGACAAAGCATATGTGCGGGTGTTTCATGACGGATATCTGAATCACGTTCCAAAGGAGTATGCTCAACCTGGGAAAGATGGAACTGGCGCAGATATCGAATAGTACAAAAAGGGTTATCTTTCCTTGCGCACACAGCCGCTTGTCATGTTAGGATGAGCTGGTTATAGGCAGACGCTGTAAACGAATGTGCGTGAGAGAAAGGAACCGGTGGAGGGGGACGGGAGCTACCCAGCCCCATCTGCTTCAATCTAACCACACCTTGACCCCCACGAGCAACTTCTTGCCTAAACCCATGCACCGTCTGCCAGGATGCACGCCGACCTCGAAATCCGTGTTACTGGCGGCCGTCTCAGCTGAGGGAGCCCAGACGGATAGACTGACAGCGGCTGGGCGACGTAAGAGGGGCCAGAGCATACATACTGTTTGATTATCTGTCGAAGAGGCCATTTCATGAGATGGGTCATCGATCCTCGTCGTCCGTCGCCGAGAGTACTAGCATCGTTTGTCGGCGGATTTCAATGACGCCCGCACCGTGGTTCTCTGTATTACTCGTAAAGTTGGGGTAATGGCTTGGTAGTATTTGGTGATGACGAGAATCAGCGCTAGTTAGCAGTGCCTGTGGGTGGGTATAGGAGTTTGAACAGGAGAATGATCTTCTTATACTTGGTTGTCTCTTGGAATTGTCGTCTGGTGGGAACTCCACGTTGGTCAGAGTGAAGGTCCAAAGCGCCATCTTTCGGACTCGCCAAGGAGGAGGAACTGGATGAATTCACCGACGAGGTAAGAGTCGAGGCAAAGCGGCTAGGTTGTCTCTGTCCATGTTCTTCGAGAAGATATGGACGTGTTACGATATCTGAGTATGGTAATCTGACTTTGAAAGACTTGGTAGTCAACCCCGCTACCATGGAAATCAACATCAGCTGTCCAAGTTGTCGCTCTCTGTTCCCATCTACGGATGCGCTGGTACATCATTTGGACGCAGGCGGCGCAAGCTGTATTTCTACTGTTCGAGATTCCATCGAAATCCCTTTCCCTCCTGCGTTGATACGGGGCGCAGGGGAGACAAATGTTACGGGGCAATACCACAAATACTCTGGGTATATCTATGGAAAAGGCGAGACGCTGTTGGACCGCTTGAAAACACAGCACGAGAGACGTCGGCAGCATCAGATGTACTATCCATTTTCTGATGAGAGCGAATGGGAGCTGGCCAAATTTCTGGTGTTGAACATGACCAAAGCACAGATATCTCAGTTCTTGAAACTACGATGGGTTTGTTTGATTTTCATGTGCTGAACCTGACTAGTTCAATACCCGTTCAAAGCCATCCTTCGAAACTGTGGACCGCCTATTCGAATGGATTGGAAACCTTCCTACGGGGGCCGCAATGGAAATCTACTAAAATCAATGTCAAAGATTACGAGACGGTACATGACGCTCATTTGATATGGCGCGATGGCCTAGAAGTTGTCAAGGATTTGTTCTCCAACCCTATATTCGCCAACTACATGACTTACGACCCTCACAAGATTATGCGCAGCGGGGAGTGGGAGTATAGCGAATTTTTTACGGGGACCCGTGTATTTGCAATCCAGGCGAGTGCCTGGCGACAGTGTTAGTCCGCTCACATCCTAACATACTGTCTGTTGTATTATAGGATCAACTTCCTGAGGGATCCACGATCGTCCCCATCATTCTTGCCTCCGGTAAAACGCCTGCCACACATCATATTGGAGGGTTCGAAATGCACCCCGTCTTCATGACCATCGGCAACATTCAGTCAGATATCAGGATGCAGGCAACGTCACATGCATGGCATTGCGTTGCGTTCATCCCATCATTAGTATTCAAGGTTCATCCTGACTTCCAAACCATTCTCCAGGCGCGGGTTTTCCACTGGGCGTTAGACGTTGTAACCGCATCGCTGAAAGACGCAGCACTTCAGGGCTGCGATCTCGTGGTTCCCAGCGGACTTATCCGGAACTGTTATACCCCCCTCGTTTCATATATCGCAGACCTTCCTGGGCAACAGCTCGTCGCATGCGTATCCAAGAACGCTTCCCCTGTGACCACCGCCGAGTTGCCTCGATTTGGGGACCCCATCCCTGCTCCTCCTCGAACGGGTTACGACATACTCAAGGAGATTAAAGAACTATGGGAGAAGGTCGGTCCCTGGGATCTCAACGCTTTCCAGAAGGCTTCCAAGGCCCTAAAGCTCCTCGGTGTCCATCAACCGTTTTGGCGCAACTGGAAATTTTCTAATCCATCCCTCTTCCTCACGGGCGAGATCCTGCATACTTGCCATAGATTTTTCTACGACCACATTCTCAAGTGGTGCAAAGAAGTCGCTGGTTCGCATACACTTGACACCCGCTTTAGTAACTTACACCGACGTGTTTCACTCCACCTCTTTTCGTCGGGCGTTCCTCTCCAGCTGCAGATGAGTGGGCGGGACCATCATGATATGGAAAGGATGGTGGTACCCGTTTTGGACGGCGCCGGAGCAGTAAAGGATGACTCATTCGTGCTGTTCGCGCATTGGTAGAATTCATTTATCGTGCGCAAGATCCCGTGCATACCGACTCCTCGATCGCTGCCATGGAACAGGCGCTTGCGGAATTTCACGCTAAGAAACACAGCATCATCACTCTTGGAGGGCGAAAGGGCGCCAATGGTGCCATTAACCACTTCAATATTCCAAAGCTAGAGCTCATGCAGAGTTTCGGGCGACAAACGAAAGCAAACGGCGCACTCATTCAGTTTACTGCTGATACGATAAAACGTTTACTCATCACGCACTGTAAAACGCCGTTTCAGCGCACAAGTCACCAAGCTCGCACGTACGTGGACCAGATCGTGGTAAACCTTAACCTTGAGGAGACCATAAGAACTTTCGACCTCCACATCATTCTGCGGCAGGCAGAAAACTTCGCAATGGACAAGATCATCGACGCCGAGCATGAGGAGATGACAACCATTGATCCAACCCTTGAGTTCATTCAGCAGGTGGCACCCGAGGAGGAACATGAATTCTGCGGTCCTCATCCATTCCCTGACCACATCGAAAACCCGAATAGCTTCATTTCGATGCACCGAGATGTCACCCTCCATGTCACCATCCGTCCTGATCACGAATTATCTCTTTTTGAGATGCAGGCGTTCTATGATCTCCCCGATCTCCCTCACATTGTTTCACGCTATATTGACGAAGTTTCACAAGGTAATTCAACATGCGGATGGGATATCCGGGGGAACGTGACTACGCGGAACAAGTTTCGCGTTGAGTTACATCCCTCACATCGGTCACGCTTCGAGGACAGAAGCCAAGTGGTTCAGGCTTACCCCCCCTCTGATGAACATCCACTTGGCTGCTGTGACGCTGTGCTCCTGCGCCGGCCCGGTGGTCTCTGCGGTATAATTTGGATCATTCTCCCCCTTTCCTCAGTTACTCACGACATTTCTTCAGGTGTCGCCCAAGTCCGTGCGGTTTTCATCCCGAAAGCAAATAACGAATTACCTGCATTCCTCACTGCTGCTCCCCTGTGCTATGTGCGCTTCTTCCGTGTCCTGCCTGGTAGGCCTAGCGTTGGACTATATCAGGTTGAACGCGTGGATCCTTTGGCGGGTCTTGCGACAGGCATTATCCCACTCACCGATGTATTCCAGGCGCTTGACCTCGTGCCAGTCTTCGACACTGCATTCCCCAATGTAGCTCCCAGTAGCAAAACGTGTATGGAGGGCTACGGGCGTTACTATCTGAATACGTTTGTTGACAAGGACATGTTCCACGGCGATTTACGATTGCAATCACAATAGTTCAGTACGAATATCTGGTGGTACACTTGATCTACAGATAATCTAGTCAGACTATCTACTCGCAATCATGATGATATCCTTCGAGCGAGGAAGGTCCTCGTTGCCCGCTTACCAAGGACACAGACGAGAGAGGCACCTGGCCATTACCGCTTTACATATTCAGGAAGAAGACAATGTAATACCCAGAAGAGTGGTAGCCCAGGGGAGTGGGAACACTGGCATACTAGGAATTCTGCCGTTTTGGTGGGCACTCTTCAGTCAGAAGATGTGACTGGGGTCGTTGCCAATGAAGATGCTGATGGGCCAAAGGCATGCCAGATGACGAAGTTGAGGAGACTACTAGTATGGACCACGACGCAGGCTCGGAGGTGGTGGTGGAATGAAGACAATGCTCGAGTACTTCTCCCCAGTCCCTCAGAAAATAGATACCCAGGCTTCAGCCACTTCATCTACCTGATCATGAGCAAGAGTTACAAGACTAAGACTCTTTCGAGAGCGCGACGCCACAGGGAGACACATCGGCGAGGCATGCTCGGCAGCACGCTCTTGATCCTGGGTTTTCATCCCTGCCTCGGTGTTCGTTCCAGTGGACAAGATGAATTGGAGGGAGCCTTCCCAGCACCGGAAATCAAGAACTCGCCGTGCAAGCAGTGGTACGATCTGCAAAGAATAATTATTAGCCTGTGCCGTTGGTTGGAAAGCATCCTCTTCCCATGTACGTCTCCCAAGAACAATACGTCCTCGTGGTTGTATTCGAGGTTAGCATACACGCGTGTGGGTTGTACGAGGGAGAACGCAAAGCATTACATGATGTCTGTCTTCCTTCAACATGCATGGAGTCGCGGAACAGTGAATCATGGCCTCTCTCTTCGTTTTCTCGAACGTTCGTTGACACAAGAACCGATCGATATGTAGGTCCATGCTACCTCCTTTGATCCACCGGGGATCGGTCCTGGGAGAGCTCCCGGCCAAGATCATCAAGCCGACTTGGTCCGAGGATCAGCTTCGGGACTACATGCGTTCCGTGGTCAAGAGTGCTTTGCACTGGTAGGCATCGTCGCTTTTGCTCCGTGGGGCTCGCACTGAGGTACCGCTTCGATGCTCACGAGGTCGGCGAACGGCGTGGTGGATGATGAACTCAAAGTGCGTTGTCGGCTGTTTTGATGACGGTCGGAACGTAAACATACGTCGTCTCCAAGTAAGATCTATAGGATTGCGAATTTGGAGGTGGTGAGCGTGTTTTGAAACGTGCCGCCCGTAGAGTATCTTTCCCATCGCGCGAGTGCACGCTCGAAGCTGGCATGACCCGTGTCACAACCCACCCTCAAGCGATGCTCTATGGGTAGCTCGTTTACCTCCTTCTCATCCAATTGTCTTGCCCGACCACTCGCGCACCGCGCAACAGACATGATCTCATCCAAACCGAAAGTGACAGCGAAGCTCTAAATGAGAGCCCTTCTCTGGATAGAATGCATGCTGGAAAGTACAAGGTTGGACGTGTTGCACGATAATGTATACAGCGAGGGGCACATGCCCCCCACCCAGATGAGTTGGATGCTTCCAATGCTATATTGGCTTCTTAGGCGCCGATCACGCCCGTCCAAGTGTCGACGAGGTCGATGACGCAGTAACCCTTGACGGGGATGTATTGTTTCGTGATCATCTTGATGGTTTCTTGTGCGACCATGCCTCCGAGGAAGGCTGCGGTATTGGGAAGCTCTGCGGAAGGCGCCCGAGCACTGAACGAGGTGAGGGTTGTGAGATACCACGGAGGATAATCAGGACGATGTGAGTAAGGGTGCTTACAGCTCTCCAATGGCTTCGTCGAGCGCCTGGGGCAGGTCGACGCCATCGCCTACGATGCTTTGGACCTGTTGGCGAAGGCGTCCGATGGTTGGAGGCGACCTTGGATTATTTTCTCCCGGAGCGAACAAGGCGGACAAGGCAAGATGGGTGGACGTTTCCTTGGGATAGGAGACCAGCGCATCCGCTGCGAATCCCTCACGCGTCAAACCGCACGTTCGCGAATCAGCGGATGGCATACACGCACCCAATGCGGCCTTGTCCTGATCAAACACGCCCCACTGTTTACCTCTGAGAACCTGCAGCGCGTGTGCGTTCTTGACGAAAAGGTCGACGAGGGAATCGTCCACGGGGGCACGGAGATGACTCTTGAAAGCCTGCTTCTCCTCCTCTGCACGTGTCTTGTAGAGTCTTTGGAGATGGATATAATTGGGGGTGTCGGATTTCATATCGGGAAGGGTGGACGTCAGCGGGAGGGTGTGCGTCTCGGATTGATCGGTGAATTCCTTGAGTGCGGCGAGGAGATGGAAGAACGGGGACGGATTCTGACGGAGGGCTTCGGGTGATATGGCGGGATCCTCGAACAGCGTGGCGATCTCGGAGGGAACCTGGCCATGGGTTGTTCTCGGGGGCGAGGATGAGGAACGGTCATCGGTGGCGCACCTTGGTCTCGGTCCAACAACGGTACGCTTGAGCTTCGGCTTCGTCAAAGTTTTCTTCGTCGGACTTGATTTTGATCGCGAGGATGTGTTTCTTGAATTCTTGTCGCTCGGCGTATGTTTTGGGCGGGTTTCCGTCGTGCTGATGTTGGGCTGAGTCTGAGGTTCAAAGTGCGTAGGGATGGACGTACAGATTTCTTCCAATCTTCGAGGACGCGGACGAGGATGACGACGTATGGGACGTGACCGTGTTCCGTTGGGTCCAGTGAGTCAAAGTCGAGGTCTGACGCATGATTGCGGAGTGCTGGGAATGGCTTGTCGATGCGAAGCGACGGGGCAGTTTCGGAATGACTTTCGATGACTGGTGTTGCTCAGTTCACTTGTCGAAAACTGCGATCGCGAAATGGATATGGCTCACTGGTGTGTTCGTGGAACTGGATGAAGAACTCGGCGAGGAAGCCGGCGGAGCGCACGACTACGAGAGGCGGACAGGAGGGATCGCTCCACAGGAAGGAAGATAGTCTCTCGAGGAGCACGTTATCGAGGTTGTGTGCGATGATGATGGTGAAGGAGGCCAGCCACTCGGTGTTCGTGTCGAGTACGGCAGAGAGCGTTCTGGCGTCGGCGACCCCCTCGGCGCTATCGTTGAGCTCGGCGAGCGAGCGGACTGCTTCGGCTGCTCTGTTCTTTCCGATGCTGTCGAACCCCTCGAGGAAGAAGTTGTTTCCTGCGTCGGCACGGGAGACGGGTTCGTGGTCGAGGATGGTGAAGTGGCCGATGCCGGGGAGGACGAGATTTTTGAGGATGGAGGTGGATGTGGCATGGCCAGAGATGACGAGTACGCGAGCGGATTCGAGGGCGGACTGGCCGCTCGCTGCCCAGAGGCTGGAGAGACGGTTGAGGGCGACGTCGCGGTGCGCGCTGGAACGACTCGGACGTACCGCAGCTGACGATCGTACCGTCTTGTTTTATTGTCTGGCTGGGCCCTTGGATGAGCGAGTCAGCGCGAGACGGGGGGAGGGAGCGACACGCACTGTATCGCGGTCGTGGCGGTCTCGATGTCCTGGGAGTCTTGAGAGGCCATCGTGGTTCTTGGTCAAGGAGCGCCTCTTACGACCCACCCACCATGGCAGAGACGCGTCAGTACGGCGATCTCGCAACGCAGCTCGTCCTCGAGTGCCGTCGCTCGACGTCAAACGACATGCTCCTCAAATACAACGGCGAGCTCGTCCGATCCATCATCAGAGAGCAGCGCGAGCTCGACAAGCTCGCAGACACGCCAGAGGTCACCCCTGCGATGCTCATCCACCAGACCGCGATCCTGCGCAACAAGCGCTGTCTGCTCGCATACCACAAGCACAGGCTCGACCGTCTCCGCGACATGTACTGGGCCGTCGGTGGCGCGCTGCCACATCTCTTCAGCAATCCCGACGTTCGCAGCAAGCTGTCCCCTCATGAGGTCGACTTTCTGCGCGAGTACAGCGCGTCGGTGATGGACTATCGTGCTGGTTTCTCAAACGAGCTGGACATCACTGCCAGCATAACCCATCCGCCCAAGGATCTGCATGTGTTGGTGCGGGTGGTGAGAGATTGCGGGGTGATTCAGACAGAGCTGGGAAGCATCGACTTTCAAAAGGGGCAGAGATTTATGGTCAGGCGGGCAGACATTGAACATCTCATCGTACAGGGCTACCTCGAGCAGGTCTAGCCCGTGCGTTGGTGGTTCGCACGCGGCGTTTGTTTATTTCTAAAGCCTCTGCCAAACAACCTCAAAGTGGTTATCCAACTTCCTGCTCGCCATCTCCGCCTTTTCCTTCTCAAGTCATGCAGTCTCTCAAATCGCCAGCCACGTCCTCTGCATTGCGGAGGAGCCTTTCTTTGTTTTCGAAAACCCGCGTAGCGACATGCCCGTACACGTTGCACGAGCATGCCAGACGTCATTCCACCGAACCACCGGTCCTTACCCGCTCTCATGCCGCACCGCACGTTTCGCTGTCCAGCGGACCGCCGCTCTCCATGTTTACTCCCAACCACAGTGAACCCGACCCGCCGGAAGAGATCTCTGATCTAGAGTGGGAGATTCGAACTGGTAGGGTTCGGACTGCGCCTGTTCGCGAGATGCGCTGATACGACGTGCAGCCCGATTGGATGCATCCCCTATTCTGTGTTGTTTGCCGAACATGGCTCGCGTGCTCAAGGACGCGCGATCTACATCCTCGAGAGGACGCTCCCAGACTTTTTTCAGGCTGGTCTAGTCGCCCACGTCGATCCGACAAGAGCGGATATTGTCGCCGTTCCTGTCTCTGAAAGCGGGGATGTTGAGAGTATATATAGTCCGACCATTCGCCTGACGTACACTCCGCCTGTTGCCTTGCCACCTCCCTTCCCACGGACGCTGTCGCTGGAAGGTGGGTATTCCCCTGTAACTCCGCGCCAGCGTTGCGCCCTGAACGTGCCTCAGGACTTGCTTTGTACATGACGTCGTCGGTCTTCGTCCGCCACACGATGAAGACGCTCTACTCTGACCTGCGCGTCGAGCTGCGGAAGCTGGTCGTCCACACGGCGGGCTCGCCATCTCGTAAGCGAGACAAGAGCGTGTCTGTGGGACTGCGGGTGTATGGGACGACGCGTGTGAGCGGTGGGCTCGGGGAGTGGGACATGTGGGTGGGTGCGACTCTTGCGTGGAACGAGGCTGACCCGCCGCGACCAGAGATTCGACGTACGGATTTTCGCCAGCGAGCGGGACGATCAATCTGCACACGATCGACTCGATCCAGCCCGCGCCGCACCAGGCGGCGTATGACGCGCTCCGGGCCTCGCTCAGCCACGTATTCGGGATCGGAGGGGACATCCGACCCGGCGAAGTGCGTGCAGCGAACCGAGATTCGCAGTGATCACGTGCTGCTGTGTATATTATGTAATTACTACCGTCTGTTAAATCTCGACTCCTCGCAACCGTTGGAACGCAGCCTCGCTCTTTTTCCCTCTTCGCCGTCGCGTCCCTCCTTTGCCCAAGTTCCACTCCTTTGCCCGACGCCATGTTCGCCAAAGCGCTCGCCGTCCTCCTCGCCGTCGTCCAGCGCACGTCATTCCCTCGCTTGCTCGCGACCCTACACTTACGTTGTCCTGCACAGTCGCATCCGCTCAGCAGCCTTCGTGCTCGCGCTCCTACACGGTCCAACCGGGCGATTTTTGCGACAGCATCTCTGCCGCACAAAACGTCTCGACGTGAGTTTCTTCCCCTTGCTTGCACCCACCCGTTCATCCCCCCCAGTTACCAACTCGCGGTCGTCAATAACGGCATCATCAACACCGGTTGCACCAACCTCAACCCCGGTGACAGCATATGTCTAGGCTGGGTTGGCGAGGACTGCACCAACACTTACGTTGTGCAGTTCAACGATTACTGTGACCAAGTGGCCTACGATTATAGCATCAACACCACCACTTTGTACGACAACAACCCTCAGCTGAACGCAGAGTGCAGCAACTTGTACGTTGGAGAGGTCAGTTTTTTTTTTTTTCCCGCTGTGTAAACATGTCTCGATTCAACGTGATGTCAGGTCGTTTGCGTCTCCTCTACCGTCCAGGTTCCTCCTCTGCCGTCCGGTACTATGCCTGCTTCAGCCATCCCCTCCACCGCCTATCCTGCCTCCACCACCCTTCCCTGGTGCGACTAAATCTGATCGGGATTCGTGCCGTTTGCTGTATAGCCTGTAAACAAGCTTGGATGCATGTGGGCCAATACAGGCCGGTCTTGTCTTTTGCCCCTCATTTCGTCACCCCCTTGTTGCTTTTTTAGCCTTTCAAAATATCGCCTTATTTGGCTGTTCTTTTTGTTCTGCGGCCGTCTCCGCCGCGATTTCTTGTTCCTATACCCAAACGTTTTTTTACCCTGTGCACGGGTTTTACCCATCACATTGCATCGTATGTGGTCGTAATTCTGGTATGTTGCGCTGTGCATGCGAGGGAATATATCAATTCATTGTCCTGTGGGCGTTTCAATCATTGTTCATAGCCGCATGATTTGCGATCAGGCACTGGATGCGAGATTGATTGATTTCGTCGTTTTTGGTAATCCGTGGGAGGATCAGCCGATAAAGTGTAAAACTTTTGGACTTTGCGGCTCAAACATGGACACCATGGACGTCGACGACGACCCGCTCTATGCAAAACTGTTTGGCCGTGCGCCAGTCTACGACCTTGTATTCTCTTGCCTGTCGCCCCGCTCGCTCGTCCGATTGGCTCTGACCTGTCGTGCTGCCTGCTTGGCCGTAGCCGAGTTCAAACGCCGAGCTTTCAACGTCAACCGCCACTTCTCGCGATACTTCAACGACCCTCTCGCGTTTCGCTCTCTCCAGGCCAAAACAAACACCCTTGTCTCTGGTTCTAATGCTCTTCAGTTCCTTGACAGGACCTTCTACCCCGACGCGGACCTCGACCTCTACACCCATCCCGGCCATTCGTTCGAGGTTGCCTCGTTTCTTGTACAAGTCGAGGGCTATGAATATACTTTTCGCGAAGATCAGGAGCAAGATTGGAAGGTAGCCATCAACACCAACTGGGACGGCACCGAGCCGCGTGTGGTGGTGGGTACGACCGAGCGCTATCCCTTGACAGGGATCAATGGGGTTTGGACCTTTATCAAAAGTGGCATAAACCAGCATCGTCTGACAGTCCAGATCATCGAAGCCGCTTCGTCTCCATTAGAAGTCGTCCTCGAATTCCATTCCAGTACGTCGTCCTCGGCTTCGATCTTTTTTTTTTCCGTGCATTGAGCCGTCCTAGCGTGTGTCATGAACCTCATCACGTCCAACGCTGCGTATTCTCTCTATCCCATCGCGACTTTCCAGCAGCGGAGCTCCCTCGGTATGCCGTCCGCGCGATCTTCCCCAAAAGCCATTGGAAAGTACGTTCAGCGTGGTTGGCGGATCTATTTCCTGCCCACCCCCTACGAAATGGCGCATCCAAAGAGCCCGCCTTTCTTTTTGGACCAAGTGCGATGGGTTGGCGATAGCCACACGTGGGTATTGCCATTGGATCAGACCGGCGTCAAGAAACGTCCCCCCTTGAGCCCCGCTTCAGCCCCCCTGACGTTTGATCCTGTCCTCCTCAATGGGTGGAACTTGAGGCTTGACAAGGGGTTTGAAATCAATGGCTATGCATGCCAATCTTATCCGCTGCAGACGACGCTCTTTCGATACAACTATGCGATCCCAGACGAGGCGTTGTCGTTTGCCATAAGGCGCTGGGCGCATCAGCAAGGAAAATATAGTCATGGGCAAGTATCCAAAGAGAACTGGGTCTGGTGCGTTTCTCTCTTGCACGAATCATGTTTAGGATTCCGATGCGCTCTAGGTTCGACGACGACATCCCGGACTTCTTGCAGAAGGAGTAAGGTTGTGTCGCGTTGGTTTCCGAGCGCTGTCGAGTAGGTACGCTTGGTAAAGTATTCGTCCTTGCAACTAACCGTTCTTTTTGTACTACAAGTTCCGCCGTGTTTGCGACAATCAACATAACAGACGTGCGTTGGCGAGCGTTGTCTCGATGCAATGTCTTTGCGTCCACTATCCAGGTCTCCGCCGACCTTGTATAGCTGAACCGATCGACCATATTGATAGCAGATATCTTGATAATGTGAATTCTGGTTGACCAAAACTGATATCTCATCTCGTCATCCAGGTTTCCATACCCTTTCTGTATACTTGGCTGAATCGATCGATGATGTGTCCCAACTGAGCATCGACTCTCGCCGATTGGTAGCAGACATGTTGATAATATACATTTTGGTTGTTTTTAAGCGTAGACTTTTGTCAGTTGGGACTTTGCATGACGTGAAGCTTGAGCCGACCGCCAACCAGTCGTAATGGAAGCGGTTCTTTGACTCGCCATTTGATGAAAAGTGGTGTCTCGTCTGCGTCAATGTCTTGCTCCATCCACGCTCGTGTTTTCCTAGTCGCTCTTTGTCTCGTATCTATCGCTATCGTTTTTGAGTCTCTGCTGGCCAGAGAGCTGTCAAGCCAGTTCACGTCTCGTGTACTCCGTCGCAGCAGTCCACCACAACTGATTGATCCAGTCCTATTCAACCGTGATGGGGCCGTCGAAACGGACGACTATACGAGTATCCTCTTGAGGGCGATCCGTGCGTGCAATCGTGGTCTCGTTCTCCGTGTTCTGATATCCAAAAAACGTCAGTCAATGCGCCCCACTCTTGGGAGTTGATCGTAAAGGGTGTTCTTCACTCGCTCACGTTCTGGGCTGTCGTTGGCATGACCACCCTGTTTCACCCCATCGACCAGTCAGGTCTAGGTATGTCTGACCCCTTGAACGCCATTCCGAGTCTGTTGATGACGCGCGCGTCGTACAAAGGCTTGTCTACCGCCTGCCAGCGTCTGTCGTGTTTCGCGACGCATTTCGTGTCTGGTACGTCGTCCACGCCCACAGGCTGTGTTATTCTATCTTGGTGCTGATATGCATATCAAACGCGTGGTGCAGCCATACGCGCACGCGTCGCGTTACCTGTGCTGGCGACGTTGACGCCTACCCGGGTCGTTCAACTTCCGCCGCCGCGGCTGCTCGTCACGGTCTCGTCCGCGCGCTTGTCTACCCCGAGTAAACGGCATCACTTCCAAGGTCACGGTCGAACGCCCAGCAGGGTGACCGAGATCGCGTTTTGACGTTCCTTATATATATAAAATGTGGCATTGGACTTTTTTTTTTTTGATTGCAGTCTCGGAGTAGCCCTTTTTTTTCGTTTGCGTGGCGGGTGACGACTCGGATGCGTATGATGTATGATATATATGCAGGACAATTTTTTTTTCGCGTTCGTAGTATAAACTTGGCGTGCATATTTAACGGACAGAGTTTATGGGTATAATCGGTAGTTATGTCTTACAGTACCTGAATTCAGCGTTGTTTGGTAAAGAACTGAAGTGGCTCAACGTCTAGGTATCTATCTTCTGAGGGACTGGGGGGAATACACGATATCCAGCTAGGTCGTTATAGCTAATGCTCTTGTCATAATAGTAAATGAGATGTTCCTTGACACTCACAGCTGTCGAGTTGAATCGGCGGTTACGCGTGATAATAATCTCAAATTGTTACGTCCCCCCTTCCAGCGGAGGCCCTGCCCTCGCTCTTTGTCTTCACTACACCACCACCTCCGAACCCGCGTCGTGGTCCATGCCCTCTTTGACCTCGTCATCTGGGATACCATCAGCGTCGGCATCTTTTTCAGACAACACCTTCCAATGGCTCCTGCCAGTTCAAATCAGACACGAGCTACTGAATTCATGGAAGCTTTGGTGGAGACTGAGTTATACCGTTGGCGCAACGCCACTAGATGAGAGGCAGAGAGCGAGGGAGGAGCGAGGTAGAACCTCCTTGCCAGCTTACCAAGGACATGGCAGAACATGAGAGGCATGCAGGCATTTCCGAGTTACTTACTACTTCGGAGCGAAGACAACATGCCCAGGCGAGTGATAGGCCCAGGGGAATGGGGACATGGGAGTCCCACTGCTAAACTTTGCTGGCACTCTCCAGTCAGAAGACATTACTGGAGTCATTGCCGAAGAAGATGCTGATGCTGATGGTATCCTGGATGATGAGGTCGAAGAGGGCATGGACCACGATGTGGGGTCGGAGGTGGTGGCATAGTGAAGACAAAGAACGAGGGTTTGACCGATTCATCTCGACAGCTGGGAGTTTCAAGGAACATCTCATTACTATGACAGGAGCATTAGCTATAACGACCTAGCTGGATATCGTGTATTCCCCCAGTCCCTCAGAAGATAGATGCCAGGCTTTGAGCCACTTCAGTTTACTGACCGAGACATTCACATCCCGTTTCGAGGAGTGTGCCAGTGTTGTTACACTTTGCGTCACACCATCGGGTATTAGGAGAACCGAGTGAATGCATGCTTTCACCATTTCGACATGTCTCTTCGTTTCGGCCTGCCATCCTGTCGCGCAACTGGACACGTTCTGCTCACAACCCGGCTGGTCCAGCTATGCTCACACAAGTAACATCGCAAAAAATTTACAGAGCGAGGGTCAACACGCTCGTCTTTGGCGCAGACAGACTGCTCCTCACACCGCGCGCCGACACGCTCGAGTCCTACCTCATGTCCAAACTCTCCGACGCCAAGTTTTACAACACCTACCGTTCCGTGACCTTCATGCGTCTGATCCGCTTCTGCTTGGAAAGACACTCGTTCGACGTCGCGCTCGCCCTGTATGACCGCATGGTCAAGGAGGGCTTCCTTGCCGTCTACTCTCTCTCTCTCCGCATGACCGCGCTCAACATCGCACATACAGCGACAAATCTCAAGGAGATCCTCCCCTCGTTGAAAAAACTCTTTGAAGAAAAGGCGTACGACGTGCCGGCGTTCATGGACCTCGTCTATTACCTGATAGACGTCAAACGCGCGTCGGGTGCACTCGTGGACGACCTTGCCCATGCATTCGTGTCCATACGCCAGATCAAGCTCAGCGAGTATCCAGACCTCGTCGGCGAGCTCGCGAGTATCAATATGCGTGCCGATCATTTGGACGCCGCACAAACGTGGCTCCAGGTCTTCGAGGACACGTGTAGCACACAAGGCGTGCTACCGGACGTGACCCCATACTCGGACATTATCAGCACCCTCAATGACATCGATCCTAAGAACGGCGACGCGATCCAGGATGTACTCTTTCGCATGAAATCAGCCGGCGTCTCCCCAGATGCGAGCGTATTTAATGCTCTCATCCGTTTCAATTTCGTTCAACAACGGTTTCAGGAAGCGTTTGCGCTCTACCACGTTTTGATGGATAAGCGGTCTGACGAGCTGATGCCCAACGATGTCACTTACAAGATGCTCTTCCGTGCTACGAACTTGCTAAGCCACCCCCGCGTAGCCCGGAGACATGGACGTCCAGAGAATGCCGTTCCGCCTCGGACCCTCTTCCGAGACATGTTCAAGTGCCACCTAGAACAGACCAAGGGTCGGCCGTTTGGGCGGTCGACGGTCGTCTCCGTGTCTGCATTCCATCTCGCGCTTCGGACATTCATGGCACGCGAGGATTACGCCGCGGCATTCATCGCTATCCACGCCTTGCACGCGTTCGGTTTTCAACCTAATCTCCAGACCTATCTCATCGTCTTTGTAAACCTCCTTCATCGCATGAAACACGAGGCGAATCTCTCCCGCCCAGAGAGCACATACTGTCTCGTCGATTTCCTCACGCACCTCCGCCCCAACGAAGATCCAGATCTACACACACTCCTAGATCGTATCCGGCAGGACCACCTCGCGTCAGAACGCACAGGCTCGTCCTCACCCGGGGTGGAAACCATCTCGCATCTCCTCAGTCTCGGGGATCATACTCGGCCCACAGACGATGATCTCCCCGACGTACCCGCCTTCCCCCGCTTCCTCTCGCAACCCCATCTCCGCCGACGACATGCACAGATACCGACCGTCGCGGTGCTGACAGGCGTCGAGGACCTCGAACCACGCCAGCGTGCGTTCTTTTCGCCCGTTCCTCTTGCTCGGATCGTCCTCAAAGCGCTCCTGGGCGAGTTGTTCCGCAAGGCAGTGCATCGGGGTGCAGACTGGGATTGGAAGGGCGCGGTTGGGCCTATCGTCGAGGAGACCCAACGAGGGATGATTCCCGACGGTGTGGGGGTATCGGAGATGTTGGGGAGGCGGGCGGAGAGGTGGAGGGGCGGAGAGGGTGTGTTGCCGTTTGCGGCGGCGAGGATGAGGCGTCGGAGACGGAGTGCGAGGGGTGGGCGGGAGATTGCGTTTGATTTTGAGGGATAGGGATGGGGTATACCTGATGTTACTCGGGACGGCTTGTACTTTACAATAATGTCGAGATAATGGCATACAGTTTCGATCGAGGTACATAACGGAAACGGCTTTGACCCTTGAAAGATTTTCGAACGCGTGTATGATATACATACAGGGCTTTTTTTTCGTGTTCGTAGTATAAACTTGGCGCGCATATTCAACGGACAGACCTTTATATACGTAACTTATTCGGTATGAGCATACGCATTGGGGGTTGTTTGGCAAAGGCTTTGAAAACAAACAAGCGCCCGATCCGGCGATTTGCGTTGCCCCATGTTATATCCTTCCCAATGTTGAGCGTTTTGCTACGGGCACATGGACCACTGAGACGTCGCTCGGCTCAGCATGTACTCGTACATTCAAATCGTACCCAGTCCACTATACCCAGCGCGAATGCCATAAACCAACTCGAAAAGGACGGCGCGCGGATTCTTCGGGCTGTACAGAAGCGCGTCGAGACGAGAGAAGAATTGCTATCCAAGGCAAGTCGCTCGAGAAACAGGCATTTCGCTATGGCTCACCCCCTCAGGGAAGATGTCGGAAGCCATATCGTCTCCAGAAGACATTGCGCGCGCGCGTCACGTCAAGGAGTTGGAGCCTCTGTACGATGCGTGGACGTCGTGGGCGAAGACGAGAGAGGTCAGTTGGATTCTTTCGGGGGGCTCGAAACCGTGTTTGTTGTACATAAACGACCTCAGTAGTCTCTGCTAGATATGCTCCCTCTCCTGAAGGACCCAGATCCGACCATGCGTTCCTTGGCCGAGGAGGAGTTCACGACACTCAAGGAGAGCTTGTCGACGCATCTTTCGACGACGTTTCCTTCCCTGCTTGTTCCGCCATCGCAGACGCGGTCGTTTTCGGCGCTGTTGGAGCTGAAGGCTGGTGTGGGGGGTTCAGAGGCGACGCTTTTCCTGACGGACCTGTTGAGGGTGTACGTTCGTTACGCCCATTCTCGAGGGTGGCGTGCGGACGTTATTCAGAGCACGGAGGTGGTGGGTGGAGGCATGCGAGATGCGATCGTAGAGGTTAAAGGGGACGGCGCGTATGATGCGCTGCGGTGGGAGACGGGCGTCCATCGCGTCCAACGCGTTCCAGCGACGGAAGCGAGTGGACGGGTGCATACCAGCACCGTCGCGATCATCGTAAGTTTGAATTCACACCGGGGGACTGTCTCATCTCTCACTTGGCGTAGGTACTTCCCCTCAGCGAAGAGGCTGAACCCGCTGCGGACGATAATCTGTTCAAGATAGAGGACGTGCGGATTGAGGTGATGCGTTCGCGCGGTGCAGGTGGACAGGTTCGTGTCTGTACATGTTTTGGTGTTCGAGCGTCGATTAATGACATGCGGTTTTCTTAGCATGTCAACAAGACTGAGTCGGCCGTGCGTTTGACGCACGTGCCGACGGGTATTACAGTGTCGATGCAGGACGAACGGAGTCAACACCAGGTTCGATTCGCTTTCTAACCGTTTTTGGTCGGTCAGTCGTATTCACGCGTCTCGCGTGGTAGAACAAGCGCCGTGCATTCCAAGTCCTTCGGGCCCGGCTCATGGACATGAAAATTACCAGAGAGATCGCTGAGCGTCGTGCAACCCGCCAGAATCTGATCCGGACGGCCGATCGCAGCGAGAAGATTCGTACGTACAACTATGCCCAGGCGAGTGGTCTGGTATAATGTTTGCCTGACCTCGGTCCGGCTTAACGTCTCTCTCTCCAGGACCGTGTCACCGACCACCGTGTCGGTCTGTCGTTGATGAATCTCTCGTCTTTTATGGAGGGCGATGGTGTACAGGATTTTTTGGATGCGATGAGGCGCAATTGGGAGGGAGAGATGATGGAAGAGGCGGTCAGCGAAGCAGATTAGATGCGTGCTATGGCGTGCTTCGTCGTGACGTGGACATGGCCAAGCTTGTGCGCAATTCCATGGCATATTTCCAGACGAACGGGTTGATCAGACCTCAACCAGGTGTGGTACATGACGCCCGTGGACAGCGCGGGCTTGCACACGACGGTTTGCTGGATGAGGTGGTGTAGCGTGGCACCAAGTGCTAAATTTTATCAGCAGCTTCTACCGGTGTTCGTATCCAAACCTGAGTTTGTAGTTCCCCTGTTACGGTTACGGCGCATCAGACCCGTAATTAAGTTAGCATGAACCAACCATGCGTGACGCGCGTGTTGAGTCGTGATACTGTTACTGTTGGATATCTCGGAGCAGAGGGACACGACGATATATAGGCGTCAATACATACGCTGTACTTGCACATGCTCGTGCAAAGTATTGGTCGAACGATGCGGCATGCGCACCTGATTGAATCATTCGCGTTGTGCGACATCAACTCATCTGAGGTCCATACCTGCCAGCGACACGAGCTCATCGACACCTCGTTCGAGTCGGGTTTCCATGACAGGTTCGTCGATCAATGATGGACAAGCACACCGTCCTTGGTACTGTGTACATACATAGTTACATGATCCGACAGCTGCGGGCCTCGGAGATACCAAGCTCTTCCAGTTGTTCCCGAGTCACTTCCCGTTCGTTGGCACGCAGTTTTTCCCGAGACTCGATCGGGAACCAGTCCGCCATGAAGTTGAGCAGCCCATAATCGATGTTTGCTACGTGATCTGATTCAGAGCAAGAAACGACGAGCGCGCGATACTTACATGGGTTTGCTTGCAGGACCGTTGGTGCGCGACACAATGGACAATTCTTCATTCCGCGTTTCTGCATTTTTGCGAGACACCTAGGTCGACGGGACGGTTATATTATGGGTGTCAGGGGCGGTGAAGGTAGTCACCTGACGCAGAAGAAATGGCCGCAGCAGAGCCTGATTGGCTTGAATGCGATAGAGGTACAGATGAGGCACGAATAATCGTCGATGTTGGGTATGATGGGTAAAAGAACCTCGCCAATTGCTTGCACGAGAAGCCTCGGTAGAGATAGAGATATCGAAGGACGAGTGGTCACGGTAGCTTGACGTGAGGAAGGCATGGATGTGGACGAATCTCGTCCCAGAAGATCGGAGGGAATCGGAAGTGTGGTGCGTTTAGCGTGCTTCTTGAGGATCTTGCGAGTCGCTTCCAAGTTCGCAAGTTGGAACTATATGTCAATTCGTGAGTTGGCGTCGTGAAGCGAGTGATATGGCCGGGAACGTCAAATACCCTTTTCACGTCTAGGATGAACCGATTCAAGCTCAAGAATAGGTCCAGGCCTTCTCTGCTCCTGGGAAGGATCAGAGACGCTTTCTCCTCTTGGATGAGTTGTTCGAATAACTTGAGTCGCTCCCCCACCCCTTCGATGCTTCTTTCACCCCAGGTCGACTGACTGACACTCTCGAAGACTTCTGCTTCGGTGTAGAGGCGGAAGATCTCGCGCCAGGTGTACAGGTCTGACTTGCCTCCTGGGCCGGGGCGTAAGGACATTGCATTATCGGCGGTGAGTGAGTAAGCTGAGAATGAATGGGGAGCAGAGGATGATGCCGGACGAGCCGTCAAAGATATCAACGCAGCAAGCGTAGTAAGAGTTGAGTTGAAAGCATTGTACAAGGTGAGACAATGATCAGAGAGGGAAGACAGGGTGGACGTCAGGAGTTGAAAGAACGCCCTATCGGAAGGGAGAGGGATGATCAAATCCGGGAGATAGTCGCTGGACGACAGCGGTCAGCTTATATACGTGGGACCATGGTAGAGCAAAAGCGTACGAATTATCTGGCAAGAACATTTCCTCTTCGAGCATCATGGGAGGATGAGGTCGTGCTCGCATGATACGACTGAGTGATTGTTCTGGAATGAGAAGATCGACATGATAGATAGGCTGTGCTGTTGAATGAGTGTGTCCAACTTGATCAGAAGGGTATTGACACGACGACAGTCGAAGTCTAGGTTCGGGCACAGACGAGTTCAAGGCGATCTCATAAACGATGGTGCATGTTTTCGATCCGTCCGACACGCCCGCCGGGTCCACGGCGAGAGCCGAAGTCTGTTCTTGTCCCTCGAAATGCGCGAGACCGTCACCTGGATTTCTGCGCTCGTGCAAAGACTGAAGAACGGAAGGACCAAGTCCCAGAGAGTCGAGCTCGGACACGGTCTGGTTGATCAGTTTCTTGAGCTGAAAGTTGGGCGTTTCAGGATCAAGTGGACTGCTATTCGATGACGCGCACCTTGCGGTATTCAAAGGCGTTGTTTCTGAGTTCAGGTGGCAGGGAGACGAGCAACTGAGCGTATGCCTTTGAAAAATGCATTTCTTGCACGACGGAGGGCGTCGTCGTACGTCTCGAGTCTCATGCGGACTCGCTGGGACGGGTGGCACCGGGCACGTCAGCTCGTTTCAACCTTGATTGGTGGTCATGTGGAGTCGCAGCGTCATTGCAGCCGCACCTCTTTCGGAACGGTGGCGGATTCAATCTCTCGACCACGAACATGGCTGGACTCGCGGAATTCCTGGCCCAGGTAGCGGACGACGCAGATCCTGAACTTCCACCCGGTTCACCCCCAACCTGTGAGTCTCTCATCAAACGTCGCGGTCTCTCCACACGCTCATACCCCCACAAGTCAAATTCGAAGGTCCTTGGTTCACGACACAAACGCTACTTGCATCATCTATCGGCATTGTCTCATTTTTGCTATTTTCTTACTGTCGCCCCCGATGGCCACTGCTCTTCGCGCCTCGCACCAAGCTGAAAGGTACTCGCACGACACTCGTCCCTTTTCCGAGACTCACCCTCGTGTGCAGGCTTTTCTCCTCATGAAGCCCACGCACGCTCCGCGTTCTTTGGTTGGATCATGCCGACGTTGAAAACATCCGAGTACACGATCCTGCAAATAGTAGGGCTAGACGCTGCAGTGGTAAGTCTGCCTCCTGGCGGTCAATCAGGCAGCCCCTTAGCTCTCATTCGCAGCTACTAGGGTTTTTCAAAACGTCTTTCTATCTATTCTCTGTATGCTCTCTCTTCGCCATCACGGTCTTAATGCCCATCAACTGGACGGTACGTGGTGGCACACCGCTCGATTCCGTACCCGGCTCACTCTTAACAGCACAATATCGGAATAGGCGGCGGTTCTGACGACGACGACAGCGATTGGCCCAAGTGGACATCTTCTAGTGTCGACAAAAATCCTACCGACCGCGACTGGCTTGACCTCATCAGCGACGCGAACTCCTACCTCACAGTACACTTCCTCTTCACGTATCTCTTCACCGGCCTCGCCCTCCGCTTCCTATACAAGAATTATCAGCGTTATGTCCGCTCGCGCCAACTGTTCTCGCTCGAACTGGTGCATTCCATCCCTGGCCGCACTATCATGATCACCTCTCTACCACTCCATCTGCGTTCGGAACGCGCACTGGCAGAGTATTTTGAGAACATCGGATTAAGCGTGGAGAGTGTCTCAGTTTGCAGAGAGGTCGGGACGCTGCAAGTTCTCTTGGACCAACGCACGAGAGCACTATTGAAATTGGAGAACGAGTGGACAAAGTACGTGGGAAATCCCAGTGTCGTCGAGTCCTACGATCCGTCGGAGAACGTGATCCCACAGCCGAGCGACGCCGAACCATCCGTGTTGGAGAGTCAGCCCGCCAGGTTTGTGGTCCCGCATCGCAGACGTCCTACACTCCGTCCTGGGTGGTTTTCCCCGAAAGTTGATGCGCTAGAGTACCTCGAGGCTAGGTTCAAGGAGGCAGATGAAAAGGTAAAGAGGTGGCGGCGAATTGGGAAAACAAAGTCTACCCATGTTGCCTTTGTCACCTTCGAGAAAATGTCCAGTGCAGTAAGATCGTTTCTTGTCATCGCAGTTGTTGTGTCAACCTTTCTTTCATCTAGCAAATCGCAGTGCAAACGGCGCACTCGCCAGATCCATGGGAGACAAAGACTCACCCAGCTCCGGAACCACGGGACATCGTCTGGTCGAATATCGAACATACTCCAGGATCACTGCTTTCTCGAGAGCTCCTGGTACTCGGAGCTGTTGGGTTGTTGATGTTCTTCTGGATATTCCCCATCACTGCTCTTGCCAGTTTACTCAGTTATAAGGAAATCAAGAAGGTGATGCCCTGGCTGGGACGAATAATTGACAGTAACGACAAAATTCGAGCCATCGTGCAAAACTCACTTCCTTCCGTTGCCATGATTACGCTCAATGCTCTGTTGCCCTTCATTCTGGAAGGTGAGGTTGGAAGAGAAGAGCGTACAACCACGTTTATTGACTCCATATCTCTTAGGTTTGACATACGCTCAGGGTTACAGGGCCCGTAGTTTGATCGAATACTCGTTGCTGCAGAAGTGAGTATTACCGGCTACGTGGGAGAGTTAATCAAGCTTATATCGAATCAAGATACTTTCTCTTCCTGCTCGTCAATGTGGTGTTCATTTTCCTCTTGGCTAGCACATATTGGCAGCTTGTGAGGGATTTGGCGAACTCACCCGCCAAGATTCCCGAGAAGCTGGCACAAGCATTGCAACAAGGACGTGCGAAGTGAGTTGCAAGGAACTAAAACTGTCCCCGCTATTAACGTTGTTTTCAGGCACTTCTTCCTGTCCTATGTTATTCTTCAAGGTTGCTATCCACTCTCGTAACTATACGATTAACTGATAGTTGATTCAGGGTTTGGCGTCATGCCTTTGCAATTGCTCAACCTCGGGGTGTTGATTCCTCGCATGATGTACCGGATTTTTTGGACACGGACCCCCCGAGGTAACGCACGGTTCTTACTCCTTTTCTCTACAACTCTAATATCATGTAGAATTTGCCGAGCTGAATGCTCCTCCGATGATAAATTATGGCGTCGTATACCCTCAAGCAATCCTCATCTTCGTCATCACTATCCTATACAGTGTAGTACAACCACTCATCGTTATTTTCGGTGCTCTCTACTTTGGGGTAGCATATATCGTCTACAAGTACAAGCTCTTATTCGGTAAGTCAGCGTATCCCGTTTTGATGATCATCAGACAAAGTCTCGTTTACAGTGTTTTACAAGCCTTACGAATCGCAAGGTCAAGCTTGGCCGCTGACCTTTGTACGGTTGATCTGGGGAATCATCATCTTCCAAATCTTCATGATTGGTATCCTCACCTTGCGGCAGTGCTACATCATGTCCTCTCTTCTCGTACCGCTCGTTCTGGTGACTGCTACTTGGTCCTGGTACATTCACAAGACCTTCCGACCATTGAGTAACGCGGTATGTCTCAGTTCCGTGTGCGAGGTAGAGAGGGGAGAAGAGGCCGCGGATATCGTGAGGTTGAGGGAAGGACACCCAGTGAGCTGGTCGCAGAGGTATGATGGAATCGATTCGTTTTTCGAGTACTGACGCGTCCTTGTAGTAATTTAAGCCGTAGGAGATACGCTCAAAATGACGAGACGTTGTACGTTGCTCCCGAGGATGAAAGGACAGACTACGTGAGAGCCCCCTCTTTCGACATCACGTCATTCTGACTTTTGGGTCATAGTCACAACCGCCAATGGCAAATTGGTACAATGGCGTTCTGAAGTAAGCCGTTTCTCGGTCCTGGCAGATGAAACTCGCGTTGAACCGAGATTTCAGCACTGGCAAGAGACGCTATGGGCATCCTGCGTTTACTGGCGTTCTCCCAGAACCCTGGCTCCCGCTGAAAAAGGGACAGATGCTCGTGAACGGCCATCGCAATGGCTTGATGAGGATTCCACTCGACTCGACCCACGGGATCGTGCTCAGCCTCCGCAACCGCTACAGCATGCTGCGGAAGAAGGTCACACGACATTCGCGAACCGCTGTGAATGACGAAAACAACGAAGTGGCTAGTCCATGCGAGGTACATCCCCTCGTCCCGGATACGCACGCCTCGAATCCGTGGGCAGAAGCTGACGCTGGCCCGTCGCACGTGCAGCACAACATTCACCATCGTCTCAGTTTCGATCCTGGGTCTGGCGTGATTATGCTACCCGAAGGGGACGACTGGCTCGTGGACGACGACGACGACGACGATTCGTCTGATGGTGATGTGACGCCGCCGTTGGGAGAGGCGGCAAGTGAGGCGTCACGGGAAGATCCCCCGCCTTCTTCTGCGCCTGCATCACCGAAGCGGCGTCACGGGACGTATTACCATCACCCCGAGCGTCGTAGACCAACTATCCCCGGAGCGTTTCCTTCCTGATCCCCCTAGACGTTCGCTCTTTTGTTTCATTTATTTTATTTGTCCACTGTTTTTGCGTAGGATATTCACAGATTAACATGACTTGTGGGACTCTTGATATCAACACGACAAGCGGTGGATTGCTTTGCTGCCAAAATCACTCACTCAGAGGCCTTGCATGTCTCTCATAATACATGAGTCTTTGGATCCCAAACGTATGCACCATGAACAATTTCGCTCTAATCAGCTGAATGTGGGGCAGCATCACTACTGACAAAGACAATCGGCGACAGTCGTGATTAAGATTAAGCAGATGATGGTATATAGACGACGTTCGAAGGTATTTCATCTGTTGCGTATAGTATCCATCATGTACCTCCCAACTCCAATTCCACAAAACAGGATGGGCTAAATTTACTCAATTGAGACCCATTCTCTACCATCACGCTGCTTGTTGTGGATCGAAGCATGCGAAGGAACTCCGTTGATACGATGATACGCGTTAAGGTTCTTATGCAAAGTCAGCTGGAAGACAGAAGCGGATCCTTGACGCGAGATGATAGTTGAGTAAGCAAGGAAGAATACCCAGATACGGTACCACCTGCCGATGGAGGAGGTATCAGCATCATTTGGTGGTAACGTGATGGAATGACTCTGACCGTTCGCCATACTTCTCAGTAATCTTGTCCTTGTTGCTCACCCAGTTGAGGTACCATCTCCAGATAGTGGCCGAATAGTGGACACCAAGGACGTCAATGTTCTTCACCTCAAAACCAGCAGCTTCGACTTGGTTGACCACCCAACCAAGGGAACAGGAGGCGTCTGCACCAGGGAAGACGTATTTGTTCATGAAAAGACCCCTGTGGAGCAGATGAGATTTCGTCTCGTCCATCCACGATATAGGAACTCACCAGATGAGATCCTCGTACTGCCACGACGGACGGATACCAGCAACTTGAAGGACGAAAATGCCATCATCATCCAGCAGCTCGTACATCTGCCTCATGAAAGAACCATAGCGCCTGATTCCTACATGTTCAGCCATCTCCAAGCTAACAATCTTGGTGAAGTGACCAGGCCCGCCAGGAATTTCACGGTAGTCCATGCACAAAATTCTTGCCTTGTCGGGAGTAACGCCATTCGTCTTGATCCGCTCATTACCAAACTTGGTCTGGTTTTTTCCGAGAGTTATACCAGTGACATCACATTCATAGTTTTTCGCGGCGAATGCGGCCAACGTACCCCAACCACAGCCGACATCGAGCAGACGGTCATGAGGTTGGAGGTTGAGCTTAGAACAGACGAGGGCAAGCTTGTTATCCTGGAGTTGCTCAAGCGTCTCCGCTTCCTCCAAGTTAGTGACGACACCGGAGGTGTAGATCATGCGAGGCCCGAGGAACCTGGGTGGAATAGCTCGATGAAAGGATGATGACGATATCATGGGCGAACAAACCATTCATAGAAGTCGTCACCTCTGTCGTAGTGATCACGGACTTGTTCTTCGTCTTGGCTCTGGGAATGAACGATGACTTCGGGCAAGAGGTTCATGAAGACGTATTTGAACAGCTCCGGTGTGAAGACCATCTTTGCCCAATCGTGTCGTTGTTCCATAATGTCAAGCACGTCACCTGGAGAGGATGAGCGAATGACCATGAGGGAGTAGACAACGAGACGCACCGTTGAAGTCGATCTTTCCCTCAAAGTACGCGTCGTGGAACACCTGCATGGGGACTTTTTCTTTGCCATGATAAAGCGCCTTGAGCTCTGGGTCGTTGATGGTGATGTACTCCTCGATTTCCTTTGTAGGAAGGATGACCTTTTGGTTCTTGCGTTTTCCGTACGTGGAGGCGACTGTCCAGTACGCGACGGTAATGGGAATGCCGAGGATGACAACAAGGAAGATGTAGGTCTTGAGTCCGCCACGATTGACGATGGGTGTGACGCGTTTCAAGATGTAAGGCACGCCAAGGACGAGAGCAGCGAGGTGCACGTTGGAGAAGTAGCCATTGCCCTCGACGAGACCAACAAGAGGTGCGTTTTTGATGGCGGGTATGGTGGTGACACGCACTGGAGAGAAAGACATGACGACGCGGTGCACGACGTCGGGGGGGGGGGGGGAGAAAGAGTGGATGAACGAACGAGTTAGAGAGAGACACGGCTGAGTCGTATGTCTTTTTTATT
>JBBPRS010000072.1:0-79638 GCA_038093155.1 Boletus huronensis | reverse complement strand
AGCACTGGAGTCCCCAGTCTAGTTCTCTTTGGATACTTCCTCTAAAGGGATCCACTCCGTCTTCTCCCCTCAGTTCACCAAGGGCTAGTCCCCTTGTTATTCCCAGTCTTAGTTAGGTGTTGGTTTGATTTGCCCTAGGCTTAGATCAGCCCTTTGGAGCCATTTCACCCTACCTCTGACAAAAAGGAAGAAAACCCAGAACCCAACCCTGACTTTATCCTCCCTTCCCAGGAAGAACAAGATGACGACCTTGCATTATCACACCAATTCTCCCCATCATCAATACTTCCTCAACTACCTACTCCACCATCCCCCACACCTCTCACCTCTGCTCCATCACTCTCCATCCCAGGAGGACATGTCATCTACACCCCCCTTCCACTACCTCCCCCAGTCATGTCTTCAACCAAATTGACTGAACTTCGCATTGAAATCCCAAAAGGATACAATGGTTCCTTTGACACCTCCCAACAATGGCTAAACGTGGTAATATTCTATCTCCATGTAAACAAGAAAATATACAACACCGATGCAAAAAAAATCACCTTCACTCTATCTTACATGACTGAAGGATCTGCTGTCACTTGGGCAGTGTTATGCTTAACCTGGATAGGGCCGAGCATAGATCTTTGAGGTCGTCTATCTGCTCATGACTTGAGCGAAGGGAGCACCGAGTGGGTGCGACAAGCGAGTTGGGACTAGGACATGGTGAGTCCATGATAGGATGGCCAAGACTTCAGGTGAGCGAGGTGATGAAAAAGTGTAGATTCAATGAAGAACTAGCTAAGACAGAGAGGAAGTCCTTGGGGTATGATTGTAGAGATGAAGATAGATCAAGATAAGGAGACGGGAGTGGGGGAGGGGACCTAAATAGGTATCGTGGCTGTGCACAGACCAAGGTACATAGGGCTAAGGGTAGTCTGAACAAGGAATACATGTGGACAAGAAGCATAGGGCAGAGGGTAGTCAGGATAAGGAATACACGAGGTCAAGAAGTGTAGGGCGAAGGGTAGTCCAAATAAGAAATACATGTGGTCAAGAAGCATAGGGCAAAAGGGTAGTCCGAATGAGGAATACACAAGGAAGAGAATTGCAGGGTGAAGGGTAGTCCAAATAAGGAATACACGAGGAAGAGAATCATAGGTCTAAGGGTAGTTCCGAATAAGGAAACTCACATGGACAAGGGGAGATGGAGGGATCCAAGGACTGGCCTCAAGGTGGTGATATGGAGGGGTGACGTGGCAGGGGAGGTGATGCGGCTAGGTGATGATGTGGTTGGGGAGGGATGATGTGGGTGGACGAGGGAGTGACAATGGGAGTACGCGGTTCGAGGAGGGTTCGAGTGGGAGGGGTACTGACTAGGCGATCGAGGACTAGAGGGTAAGATCAAGAGTGGGACAAGGGGGAGTGGGAGGGTTGAGGGCGAGGCGAGGAAGAAAAAGAAACGGGCTAGATCATCTG
This sequence comes from Boletus huronensis, assembly GCA_038093155.1. Classification (NCBI taxonomy): domain Eukaryota; kingdom Fungi; phylum Basidiomycota; class Agaricomycetes; order Boletales; family Boletaceae; genus Boletus; species Boletus huronensis. The sequence goes on along the minus strand of JBBPRS010000072.1, from coordinate 78,177 downwards.
CTCAGCAGTAATTGTAACAGGCAGCTACCTTTCGACAAAAAGCTGTTGCATCTGGATCCCTTGTTAACCTTGGAACCTTCATTGAATTCATCACCAAATTTGAAACATCCTTTAAACAAAGGGATACCACTGGTGTTACGTTTTATTTGTTGTATTACCATTCTATGTCTACACTTTACTTCAGTTCCCTTTGTCTCTCATGATTACCAGCTGTTTCGGCCCCATTCGGTAATCTTTGCCCACACTTTACACAAACGTTCCTCAATGTTCTTTCTTCTTCTTATGGGCTGTATTAATAATCATTCCATGACCTTCCAGGACATTCATTCAATTACAAATCATTCTCAGGCCGATGTATATATAAACCCTTGTACTTTCCCGGTTAAGATCTTCCCCATCTTGACCTCCTTTCATATCTTGAATTCTACGTTTTGACTCTTTGAGTCCCTCGATTCTCTAAGTCTTCGTCCTACTTTCGAGTTGTTATGATTACTGCTGAGCACGTGATCTAACCTGTTTCTTTTTCTTCTTCACCTTATCCTCGACTCCCCCACGATCCCCCTACACACTCCTACCCTCGATTCTACCCTCTAGTCCTCGATCAACTAGTTGGTATTCCCCTCCTTTGAACCATCCTCGAACCGCATATCTCCTCTACCGTGTCCTCGTCGTCTAGCCGAATCCTCTTCTCAAAGCTAGTCCTCTCCAGATCTCTGTCTTCCTCCGATCCCTCCGTCCCCCTTGGATCTCTTTGTCTTCGCCTCCCTTTGCCCTCTGCTTCTTGTCCACGTACATTCCGTATTCGGACTGCCCTTTGCCCTCTGCTTCTTGACCACATGCACTCCTCATTCGGACTACCCTTTGCCCTTTGCTTCTCACCCACGTGTAATCCCTTATTCGGGTAACCCTTGACCCTTTGCTTCTCCTCCTCATGTATTCCTTATTTGGATCACCCTAGACCCTATGTACCTTGGTCCGTGCGCAGCCACGACCCTTTATATAGACCTCCGCTCTCGCCCTTAGAACCTTACCTTGATCTACCTTCACCATCCCTTATGAGTACCTAGACGGTACCTTCTCCTTACAGTTGTATCCCAAGGATCTCCCCTGTCCTAGCTAGTTCTTCATTGAATCTACACTTCTTCACGTTCTCTCTTGCCTGAGATCTTGGCCACCTATCCATGGACTCACCTAGTCTTAGCCTACATTCACCCAATGCACCTACTTGGTGCTCTCTTCGCTCGAGTCATGAGCAAGCGGACAACCTCGAAGGTCTATGTTTGGCCCTACCCGGGTCAAACATAACACTTATGACCCTTTCAATCTAAGCCAGTTTTATACCTCCTTCACTCTGAGCTCGGTCTCTCTCTCAAGACCTCGCTCCCTAGTGCTCTACAGCACTCACTTCAAGCTCTCCGTTACCCCGACCAGATACCACTCTCAACCATGTAAGTTTCTCCACCGGTCATTGAGCCTTTGCCACTTCCTATCGTTACCTCTGCATCTTCGGAGTCATGCAACTTCAAAATCTACTCCCAGGATCTTGGAGTGCCATGTGTTGAAAGAGGATGATGGTGGTGATGTGGTGCTGATTCCCAGAATAACCCTTGATTCTGGGCTAGAAGATTCCCCTGTTCCTTTTCACTGCCTGTAATTTCCTGTCCACTTGGCCTATGCAATGACCATCAACAAGTCTCAAGGCCAGTCTGTCAGAAATATTGGAATTGATTTGTGCTCTTCTGTTTTCTCTCATGGACAACTCTATGTTGCTCTTTCACGTTGTACTCATCCTAGAAGGATCAAGGTGCTGTTTAAAGAAAGGCAAGAAGATATCAAGACAACCAATGTAGTGTGGACTGAGGTTTTTGTACATTTGAATATTTGATTTATACCATTTGCACTATATGTGGAATGGAGCACTTTTACACAAGAAGTCTTCTATGTCTAACTAAATAAAAACTTGGATGATTGTGCCAAAGGCACAACAGTATATTTGGATAGGATGACTTGTGCCGAAGGCACAAGCAATGGGTGAACTAACTAGTTTAATAGGATAGAAGGGCAGTTGACCCTCAAGTCCTCATATCAGAGAAGTCTCCACAGAGAGACTGTCTCATTCTCACAGTTCCAGGACTGCTAGCTTTATTGTTAGAAGTAAAAGACTTGTATCCATAGAGGACAAGTGAAATAGGACACCTTTTGGGAGAAAACCTACATAGGGCAACAAAGGGAATAGATCCCCAACAACAAAGTGAGCACAGGAACCTGAATTAGTGCTACAAGTTCCTTCATTATGCTAATGTGTGCTATGGTAGTACTGTCCTGCTACTGTAGCAACTTTTTGTTCACAATCTTTTGCTGCTATAAAGATGTCCAAACATCACAACAGACTCATGATGCTGGCAACTGTGCAATGCCTGGTGTGCTGCCAGTGATAGGATTTGACAGTTCTGACAGCTATCAAAATCTGCCAAAGGAGTAACAGTTGAGTGACAGTAAATTGACATTTTGCTGATAGGCTGGCCTTGGTTATGGCATTTAATAATTTCATGCCACCATGCTGAATACCCGATTTGGTAGTTGACTGACAGACTTGGTGCCCGAGTACCACGATAACTCGGTATTTCGAGAGGCTATCATTCAGGTGGGGGCCAATGAATGATTGGAGTATGGATGATAGTGAACTATGGCTCTATCAATATACTAAACTAGACTATGCTACGTGCCAGACAAGTGTTAGTGAGTGTTGGTGACAGCGCGGGAACTGGCGCAGCAGAGCGCGGCAGAACGCGCAGCATTTTCCTTGTGCCCCTTCAGGGTCGCGTCGTGACGATAAGCTATGCATCGTTACTGAGACCCGAACTAGCCAATCTAACTCGCTCCACATACATAAGCCTCGTTGCATGCCATTCTGCTGTGTACACTGTACACTCAGTCCATAGCATGTCCTCCACGCAATCCCCGTTACGCCCTCTCTCCACTGCAGAAGGATTTATCTGTGGTGGCCTTGCTGCCTGTATTGCGGTGAGCCATCCTCAAAAATTGCTCCCTTGGATTCGTTTCTCATACAGGTAAGCAGGTTACTGTCTCGAATCCCGCAGAAGTCGCAAAAACGCGTCTGCAACTCCAAGGCGAACTGGCAAAGGGTGGCAGTCAAAAGGTTTACAGTAACGCTATCGATGTTTTCGCGAAGACGTGGAAAAACGAAGGCATTCGAGGTTTGCAACGAGGTCTCGGCCCAGCAGTAAGTTCGGCTTGTAGTTTCGTAGTATCATCCTCACATTTTGCCAGTATGCATACCAGGCATGTACTTCCACGTGTTTTACTTCTCAGTCCCTGTGACTCTTTGCCAGATTCTCCTCAACGGATCACGCTTAGGTACGTTGTTGTCTATCGCAAGTATTTGTAACGCTGAATTTATTTAGGATTTTATGAGCCTTTCCGTCGGACGATAAACCGTGTCGTAGGCAGGCCTGTGACCGATCAAATACCTCTGACGTCTGTAATGGCCGGCGCCGCGAGTGGGGCAGTCGGCGCGGCCCTCGGAAGTCCACTATTCCTTATCAAGGCTCGCATGCAAGTTAGTTGATCTCGATAGGCTTTTTCACGCATAAAACGACTGACCACATCATCAAGGCATATTCCCCTGCATTGCCAGTCGGCGCCCAACATTACTACAAAAACTCCTTTGATGCACTCTCAACGATATTTCGAGCCGAGAGATTCCGAGGACTCTTCCGTGGTGTAGATGCTGCTATTCTTCGAACTGCCATGGGCTCTTCTGTTCAACTCCCGACTTACAACTGGACCAAGAACCAACTTGTCACGCACGGTATCTTGCCTGCCAACAGCATCTGGACATACCTGGCTAGTAGTTCTGTATCGGGTGTTTGTGTGGTATGTCATGAGGCAATACGCAAACGCTCATCTCGTTCTGATGTCTTGGACAGTGTATCGTAATGCAACCAGCAGATACTGTGAGTGCGCTAGGCTTCCCACATTGCTACAGTTGACACCCATCAGGCTCTCACCCGGGTATATAACCAACCAACAATACGGTTACCCAATGGACGTTTGCAAGGTACATTATACAGGAATCCTATTGACTGTCTCTGGAAGACTTTCAAGAGCGAAGGAGCATTTGGGTTGTATAAAGGCAAGTAGATTTGCTATCCAAGTCTTCATCATGATTTACGTCCCGTCAAAACAGGCTCAACAGCGCACTTTCTGCGCATTGCTCCACACACGTAAGTATTGACATGCGGGACATTCTTGACTCTGCTGACTTTATGCTGCACAGAATCATTACCTTGACTGCCAACGACATCATTCTTAGTCTCTACAAGGAGTTCGTAATTACGCAAGTATAGAGGTTGAGCCCACCTAGACATCTTTGGTTTAGAGATTACCATGTAGTTGATCGGATCTAATTGCCCAAACGTGTCGTGGTAGGTTCAACCCTTCTGAAGTACTTTTTGGCCTGGTGGCCCAAGGGCTCGTAGCACAGTGGTAGTGCGTGTGATTCCAGATCAGTGGATATCCACAAGGTCATCCGTTCAATCCGGGTCGAGCTCACTTCGCTTTTTGTTCTAAAGAAAAACTACTCGAACCCACGAACAGGTTTGGTTCATCAGTGCTGCATTGAAGTCAGTACAAAGTACATAGCAGATCAATTGATCAATGTCCATTTAGAATGCTTTCTTGTGCTCAAATATACATCTCCACCAGAGGAACAATCCATCCATGCCGATGCCTGTGTGGGAACCAAGTTTGTCACCTGATAAACCGCCGGGCACTGATGTATCAGACTCGAGCCACAGTTGAGAGTGAGTGACTCACGAGATATCGTTGACCGAGTGCAAAGGGACTTTGGGTACAGCCCTCGGGTACCGATACCCCGGGAACATCCCATACAGTCACTTGCGCCGTTCGCTTCGACGGGTACTTATACGTTCGGGCATCACCGACGACAATCACACAGAAAGCCTTTACATCGCGTGGTGGACAGATTGACTGACATTGCATCAGCATCCAACAGAGTCCCGACAACCGAGATCCCATACCTCGAGTTCTTGTTCAATCTCCTTCGAAACATCGTCTCGTTCCTGGACAGTCCTCTCTCGGATATGTCGGGTCAACCAACCGGCATCTTCATGACTGATGGACGATATGATGGTCTTGGCGGTCTCAGTGTCTTCCTGCAAGGTGTCGTACATGTCATAAATCTTGTCGGGTGGACCATCTGTTTAACTATTAATGTCTATCACTCGTGTAACAATGTATTACTTCACCATCATGCCTGGGTCTGAATGTGGAACCTGCACGTTGCTCAAGGCGCTCTGCATAGTCGAGCAGCCTGGACCTGCGTTTTTCGTATTCAGACCATAGCCTTGATGCATGCAACTCTCGCTTCAACTATAGGGAGTGAGTAAGCAAGTCATTGAAAATTCTACTTGCCACACCTTCCATTGCGTGCACAACTTCGACTCCTCTTTTGCATCATGCGGTCCCTCTCTTTGTTTCCGACCATCGGTGTCCTCGACGAGTTCTATGTACGCAACAGGGTATGCCTATCCAAATGTCAGGATCCGACGCCTGGAATCATGTATGGTCACACCTTCATCACTGTGAGCATCATAACAGCGACATTGCCGCCATCCGCTGTCAAGCTGTTTAGTGTTGCAACGAACGGTCCACGTTGAAACCCAAGCTTCGCATGCCACGGCGCCATATGGGTTGAATTCCCGGTCAATGAGAGCACATTGGAGTTGTAGGCCTCCAAGATTTCAGAACCTTCCTTTCGCTCCGCCGAGAGCTGCAGGTAACTGAATGGAGCGAGCATATCATTGAAGATGGCTGAACTAACCTTTGCGCTCGCCACTGCAATTTTCCGACCTGTTTTGATTTTCCCCTTTCTTATACCTCGTGCTAACGGGGCATCGATGCGCGCACGCAGCCTGTACCAACCATCGGTCACTTCGAGCTCAGGATAGGTTTGAACTGGTGTAGTGTCCCCTTCGGAACCACTGGCAGGCCAGATTATGTCTGAGATGCAGAGCACCATCGGCGATCCAGCCGATGCATCCCTAGTTGTTATCAACCGTAATGGTGGACGGGAGGAGCTGTTCAAGTCCCGTTCGTATCTGACGGCATATTTGAACTGCAAAGTCCGAGTCGTTCGGATCAGTCTGCTGACCTGTACATCAACTGACGAATAACCTCTGTCCAACACCAACGTTTCCTGAAAGGGTCATTCTCGCTCATAGGATCGAGAGCAACCATACCAGCCAATTTCCAAAGGACTAGTGGCCAGTGATTATCAACCCACGCTTGTGTAGCAAGCGTGCACCCCTTTGCGTGCAGTTCTTCCAGCATGACTGAACGGCCGAAGGCAAGAGACGGGGACGAATCGGGCGGATTCGGAGGAGAGCGTGAATGGGCGGTGAAAGCATAGAAAGGGGCTGTCTGGGGGTTCACTTGACTAAGTTCCTTGAAGTTTCTGGTACAGGCTATCAGGAGTGGACCAGACGGCTGAAGGGATTTAAAAAAAACAGACATTCCCATATCCTCGAGTTGTTTAGAACTGTACGCTTGTGGCCGCAAGCCAGAAGTGGCGAGTGTTCGTCTGCCGGGAGGGGGAGCTGACATATAGAGTTGAGTTCCAAGGAGGGAAACAAGGGATCTACAACTTGTGCTCACTAAGATCAAAGATCCTCCCGTCACTGTTCCGCTTGCTTGGTCGGGGCGACGGAACTGAAGGTGGATATATGCGGTTCACGATCGTCCTAGAATTAGAGGGAGTTGGTGGAAGCTTTCGATTTTCAACTAGGAATGCTCTCGGAGTGCCAGATTTCCCGACAGCTTTGAACGGCGTTACAAATTTCGGTCTCGTCGTGGTGCTCCCGTGTCTAGGAGTGAAACCCAACGGTTGTTGAGTCATGACGTGGTTCGCGAGCGAAGATGGGCGTAGCGGTGATACAGGCATAGTGGTTTGAGAGTGGGCAGCAGCAGAGGAATGATAACCGCGTAGAGGTGAACTGATGTTCGGAGTAGATACTTGTCCATGCGACAGCATGGTAGGGGTTGGAGCAATCAAAGGAGACTTGAAAGGTTTGGATTGCCGTTTGCTGCTCAAACTCTGCAACGAGCTGTGTGATCTGGCGTGTGTCGGCTTTGCAAAGGAAGCAGGAGTGGGTGTCTCAGGTGCCTGCATAGAGGAGAATGTTTTTCTTGCGGAGGAGAATGTTACGCGTGGAGGAGACACTAGCTGGGTGGAGTGCGGAGAATCGGGCTCCTTTTGCTTCGGAACTTGGTCGGGAAGGTGGACATCTTCCTGCCACTTGCTCATTTTCTCTTGAGCCTCCCGCAGGGCTGTGGCTGATGGGACGAAGAGTGATTTCGCGTTTTCACCGTTGATAGACGGTCTCTGGAAGCCGGACATTGCTGTTGTAGCAGTGCTGAACCCAACGAAGGAAGTGGACGAATCCGAGTTGAACCACACGGCATAGTCGACCTCTGGAGGCGCTTTGTCGTGTAGCTCTGCTTCGTCTGGCGGCTCGTCTTCAAGCCGGGAAGACTCGATCGCGGAGGCACTCATGAATGGTGCATATATGCGCTCTGTTTGTGGGATATCGATGGCTGGACATGGGTTATCTGAACGAAACGGGTTCTCGTCATCCTCCACAGGCAAGTGGTGGGTCACGCTATGAGCTGTGCAACGGCTTGGATCGGTCAAGGATTGGGATAGCTGAGCGTCTAAGCAATCAAAGGCGCGGATGTCGTCTTGGCTCAGCTCTCCGACTTGCTCGTCGAAGGTGGGGGAGGAGAGACGCATCCGCTTCCTGGAGGGGGAGGGCGAGTCTGAAGGGGGTCGTTTGTCCGGGGACATGTCTGTGTTGGAAAGACAGACGCACCTGAGCGACGGGCACGGACGTGCATGACGGCGGGCGAGTCAACGGGACGCGCCCGGGTCACGTGCGAGTGTAATAAAGCGCAAGTACAATGTCGCGTAGGTGCTTTACGTCTCGAAAACATTCACCGACTCAGCCTTTGTGTTCCCTGCGTTCCCCGCCGACCGCACAGGTCCACCGCCACACCTCCGACAGCTCTTCCCATGAATGGCGCCAACACCCACGCCGCTCCCCAACCTCTCCCGGCCCCGCGTGCCCCCAAGCCCCCTCCATCTGGCCCCGCTCCTCCCGCCCCGCTTCTCTCCCCTCCCGCACCCCCAAATCTCCCCGCCCAGTCCTCCTCCGCAACCCGTCCCCCCCTCCATCCCTCCACAGTGAACGGCACTCAGAAAACAAAGAAGAAGAACGATGCCCCCGTCGATCCCGCCGCCATGTACGAAAGTCTCAAAAATCGCATCGCAGCCCTCGAGGAGGAGGAGGTCCTCGAAGAGGAGGAGGAACAACGGTTTGGTCTGCCCATTTCCCTCCCATCCTTTCCCTTCTTCTCATCTTCCAGTAGCCGAGGAGGCCGTCAAGTCCGTCAAAGGTATGGGAGAGAACGCCATCCACGCCAAATACATTGAATTAGTATGTCGTTCGTGATGAACGCACGCTGCCTTCACGCATATCCCGTCGATACAGTTTGCTGAACTCAAGAGGCTCGAACGGGATCACGCAAAGGAGAAGCAAAAGCTTGTCAAAGATAAGGATGCGGGTTTGTCCCACTCCCCTGCTGCCCTTGCATGCTTCTCACACCAATACTCAAAGCCAAGGTTCAGCTAACAAAGACAAATCAGACGAAAGCAAGAATGGAGAACCTGGCCCGAGAACTGCAAAAGGTGCCCCTTTACAGTGTCTTATAGGACAATGCTAACAACCTGTGCAGGATAACAAGCGACTCCGGGTGCGCATCAATCGCTGGAATTGTTTCCGGATAGCTAACAGTCACCCAGGAAGACAGCAAACGCCTAGCACAGTGTGTAGAAGAAGCGCAGGAAGAGGTACGTAGGACCCTCTCAACCCTGTCTGCTTAGTTGACATCCCGTAGATCGTGCAAATGAAGAACGACATGGCTAAACGAGTGGACAAGGCAAAAATGCAAGACATGAAATATCGCGAAATGCCAGACATAATAGTCAAGGTCGTTTGTCGTTATCGTGCAGAGCTTTTCTTCAAAATTTCACGCAAAACCAAGCTTTCCAGACTTTTCAACGCCTGGACAGATAGAATGGAAGGGACGGCGACGAAAAAGGGTGACAGCAAAGTAGCCACAGGTGGATCTGCGAAATCGGAAGTTGCAAGCACGCACACCTGGAACTCCACCAGTACATCGTCCACGCAGTTTATATTCTCCCATAATGGACGGACACTGAATGCAGACCACACGCCTGAGGAACAAGGGATGGAGGACGGCGACGAGATTCTTGCTGTAGAACTTATGGACCTTACTGAGGATTCAGGTATAGATGTTTGGGTAAGTTAACACGAAAAGTACAGAGTATGATGTTTCATGCAGCTTTTTTTTAGGAAGAACTACCTGAACACCAACGCCAGGAACTAAAGAAGAACTGGACAGACGACCCTGTCGAGTATGTTATGAGTTGACCTCCCCTGTACTTGTTTTCTTGACATCCGCGTAGAGCTAAACGTTCGCTGGAAGAAATTTTCGACACCGTGTACGTCTTTGTACTTCACCGTCATGATTACCTTACAAGGTTGGACAGCGTGCGGGAACGCCTGAAAGAAGTCCTTCGCCAATACGAGCTTCGAGAACGACATTTCGAGTGTGTAGTTCGATCGAAAGAACTCGAAGTATTGCTTTCTCGCGCGCGAGCCGCGGAGCAAAAGCAACTTGCAGATGGTGAGAAAAGCCGAGCTGACAGGACTGATGACGAGGTTGGCTATTATGTTTTATTATCGTTGGTTCTTTCAATCTAACAGACTCAGGCTCGACGTCTTCGGAAGGAGCTTGAGGATGCGCGAAATAACCAAACGATGCTCATTGACAAGCTTATAACATGCTGTAAGGAGGTGAGCATGGCTTCGGCGCCCGGATTAGTGCTTGTGTTAATGGACAACCAGCCGAATGCGGAGCGCACGCAGCGCCTATTTGCGTCACTTCGAGAAGAGCTCGAGAAGCGAGGTAAGGTGTCGGACAGTGGTGGCGTGGGCAGTTGATGTACGCGAGCGGGTACGTGCAATACATGTCAAGCAGACACCCTACCCCAGTTGGAGTGTACAACAATACGTATGGATTGACATTGGGAGAGTGATTGAGCTAAATAACAGGGAACAACTTCCAGGGTAAGGTATGGGATGATGACAAAGGGGAAGAATTCAACAAAGTCCATGGCCAAAGTGAATGTTTTACAACAAAGCATCCAATTCCTCGAGATTCACAACGTAGCCAGACTTGGTGAAGGTCTTGCCCTTAACAGACTCCAATCCTTCTCCTGCGTAGGTGACAAGTGGTGAAAGCTCAATCTCGACACCTTCCTTCAGACAAGCACCAGCATTTTCCAAGAATCGCCGGTGCTGATCTAAAAGATCGTGGCGACTGGTCTCGGGATCGTCCGACCCAGTGCCTGGCGCATTCTTCAGGGGACTGAACTCCTCCTTCCGAGCGACCTCGAGAACGGCGAAGTTCTTGGTGAATGGAAACACGTCGAATACAAACAACTCGAGCTTCATGCCATTTGGCTTGCTAGGTTTGACGACTTCTCCAGTTTGCAAGTCAATAGTTGGGATCTTCTTGCGTGCAATGTGATAAGCGAGTTCGTTCTCGAAAGATTCGACGGACTGAAGGAAAGCGGTGGTGTAAAAGTGATTGGCGATGTTACCAGCGTTAAACATGAGTTCCCCGGTCTTTGGATTCCGGAGCTCAGCTTGCTCCTTGGTGATTTCTGAGTACTCTACGACGCTGAAATTGTCTCCCCGACGAGCAATGACGCCGACTGATTCCGTCGGTGATGTCTTTGGCACCACCTTGGCAGCACAATCGGCCTGTCTGGCTATGCAATAGCCGAGGAAGACAGGATCGGCAACCTTGACGAGACAGTTGTCGACGCAGTAGGCATGAACGTACTGAATGCCGCGATCAGCTAGGTCAGAAAGGACCGCACGCGACTTGTCGGACATGGACAATGGAGCGCGAGTAGCCGCGTACAGACCACCATTGCCATCGGGAGCAACAGCGACGCGAGAGGGGGTTTCGAGCATGATTTTACCCCCCATGGTGAGGCAGGGCAGCGTACCTGGAAAGCAGGTAGAATCAGCATATTTGTAAGATATATACGATCAAGACCTGGTACCTTGTTCAAAAACGATGACGTTCTTTGGATCGAGGCCAAAGTGACTGTTGGCAGCGAAGAAAGATTCCGTCTCGCGGCGAGTCGGACCGCTGGTCATCACATACCAAGGGATCACGACGGAGCCCTTAGGCTTTCCGGATTGGGCCTCGGCAACGGTCTGAAGGCGAGCGATGCGCTCAGCTTGGTACTGGAAGAGGGATTTGTGGGAGGGGAGACCGATGTCGTAACAACCTTTAGGAGCAGAGCTGCCGAGCCTCGTGCCCTGACCACCGGCCATCAAAAGGACGCCAACTTGACCATCCGCAACAGCCTGGAGACCGATCTGCCTCCATTCCTTTGCTTTGGCAGGGCTAACAGACGCGGACTCGCACGCCCCAGCGGGAAGGGGCTCGATGGAATCAGCGACGTGATGAGGATCGGTAGCATTGCTTTCGGAGGTGGTGGCCTTTTCGTAAACTCTGTTTACCCGCTGGACGTCGATGCTCTCGAGCTGGTGGGCGAGGGCACTACGCTCTGGGTCTGTAAGCTTTGACCAGAAGGTGAAGAGATGGTCCTGGCCAGCATCCTGGTATCTGTTGCGGATATTTTCAATGGCCATTGCACTGAGATGAACCACAGATGCGTATTGGAAGAAATGGGTAGGGGGGAAATGAACCTGAGTGCAGTGGATCAAGGGGACAAGTATTTAAACCTGTTACAGCTGGGCTAATACTCCCGTTCGGTAGCAACCGAATGGAACATGTGTCCGTGTCGACACATCCAGGCCTACACACATGTAATATCGCTGCAGTGCATCGCTACTGGAAACCGGTCACTAAATGGCGCAGGTTGTGACCGCGAGATGGCATTGATCAGTGAGTCCAGATCTGACCAAATGCTCTCTGACAGTATATAGATAGGATGTCTGCAACGAATTCCGTGGTTACTCGCCTTGGCTGTCGTTGGAGAAAACTACTCCCCGCTCGTCAACGCAATGTCGGCTGGTGGAAACCTACCGTATCTGGGTGAACGTCGAACAGCACAAAGCAGTGGCAGCGGTCACTGGCGATCTAAAGCTATGCAGTGCCTTCTACTTACTCATATCTTTTCATGGTAACGTAACAACAGTTGGGACTTGCAACAGATGCAGTCTGATTCACCGCAACGAATGTAGCCGAAGGCTGCATGTCTCGACTCAAGTCTAGTCCGAGAGTTACTAGCAGCTGACCGGTCGGCCCCTCCAGAAAGCAAGGGCAAACTTCCTTGCTAGATTAATTGCTTGACCGAGCAGACGCGTCGTTACACGCGGCAAACGACAAATGATGAATGGGCCAACTACATACGTACGTCGTGAATACGGCTTAATTAGGTCTTAACAAAGGTAAGCACCTTGTTGCAAACTGCTCGTATAACGCAAGCAGAACTCCCGGAAACAACAATGACCAGGGACTGCGGGCAATGAGACCCAGACCCGAGTGATCATGCATATAAGTTGAAGATATGAAACCTGGAGGTGATAGGCTAGGCTATAAGGGAGGTACCAGAGGAAGAACTTGCTGGGCCAGACTGTGGAATCAATTCTTGAGGTGGAAGCGAGGCTGGGCCTAAGCGTCCCCACGGTGACAAGCTTTCAAGATTTGATCTTATCTCGCATCCCCCTGCTGCAAAGTGTGTGTAACGGAAACTGAGGGATATAATACGGATTAGTCATCAGTCTATTATTATAAGACAGCCGATACTTTGCTGCCTATAATCGCCGCACCTCTCTATGTTCTTGGCACACCAATAATTTTTTTGAAAAAAGCTTAAGCTTAAGAGCGATAGTCAAACCTAGTCTGAATCCACGAATGAGAGCCGAGAGGTGTAACTATATTTGTTTGAGGTGTTAGAAAGCATATACCAGTGATTTTTTGCACTGATCCGCGGCCATGTGTCATCTGAAGTCGTGCATGGCGTCACGCCGTGGCCTCACCTCTGTGTCAACTCCGATCTCAAAATCTATACCTCCTCGGTCATCCTCACTTGCCAATTGCAACATTAGCACTGAGTCCATAGTGTACTTCCGATTTCTTCCCATGGGCCCCGAAATGCCCTTTTCTCATTATATCACCAATCGGCATCCGCAGATGCTATTGGCGATTGCCTTGTAAGCTGTCGGGCAGCCATGTCAGAGTCGCAATGATGGTCTCATTATTGCCGCTATCGGAAAGGATGCTGGTATTTCCATCTCTTGCGAGCCTGCCTGCCAGGGGTGTTCTCACATGATACTTCCAGCGCTTGCATGAATCGGTCAGCCAGCTGAACTCTCAACTCTAACCGAGCGATGGTTCTTTACATGAAGCATGACAATTGTTGGACCCGAACACGTCACCGTGTCGTATGCGTGCCCCGTGCCCAGCCCTGGATCCTCATCGTTGTCTCCACCGCAGGTCCGCGTGACCCCACCCACATGAAGTCAGGCAATTAGCGGGAATGTAGTGCTTCTTCGGAGGTGATCACGATTCCCCGTTGCGAGCCTCGCTAGCAGTGGCTATAAATGCAGCACGTCAATTTCCTTCATTGCATCGGAGTCCGACTTTTTCTCTTCAACGCACTCAATGCAGAGACTGCTTACCTCGACGCTTGTGGGGTTCTCCCTCGCAAAGTGTGTGTTCTCCTTCACGCCCGGCTTTGCTTATGGGTCCGCGAAAGTCCGCGGTGTCAACCTCGGTGGGTGGCTCGTGCTCGAGGTGTGTACACAGTGTTACAATTGTTCTGAATCACTTCAATGATGTACTTGCCGTAAGCCGTGGATTACTCCGAGCATTTTCGACAACACTGGCAACAACGCCATCGTTGACGAATGGACGTTCGGTCAATATCAGGATTACAACACGGCGTTGAGTGTTCTGCAGAACCACTGGAATACTTGGATCACCGAAAGCGACTTTGCTGCCATCGCTGCTGCAGGGTACAGAATTGCTTTAGATCCTAGCTCTACTGTCGGGGCTGATCGATTTCAGATTGAATCACGTACGCCTTCCAATCGGCTACTGGGCATTTGAAGTTGGTCCTGGGGAACCGTACATCCAAGGGCAGTTACCCTACCTAGAGAACGCAGTACAATGGGCCGGAAACCACGGATTAAAGCTCATTATTGATCTCCACGGCGCACCGGGGAGCCAGAATGGGTTTGTGCATCATATGGTTCATGTCATCCGATACCTCATCATCTTCCTCATAGGTACGATAACTCTGGTCACAGAATGACATTCCCCACTTGGCACTCAAACCAGACTAATATCAATCGGACTAACAAAATCATCCAAACGATTTCCTCCATGTTCGCTGGTCAGTCGAACGTTGTGCCTATCATTGCACCCCTGAACGAGTGAGTTTTTCGCGCGCAAGACCGCAGGGAGTTACCCATATTTTGATGCTAGGCCTGCCGGATACGATGGTTCCGCCGTTCTCACTGCTGTAAGGCAGTATTGGGACGATTCCTGGGGAAATATAAGGTGATTCCAATATATTGATTAACACGCCGCGTGAGCGTTTATCTGATTTCATAGATACCCGTATGGCACGAGCCAGACAAGCAACACTGTTGAACTCATCCACGACGCATTTCAACCACTCAGCTATTGGGCCGGATTTGAGACCCCGCCAAACTATGATGGAGTAGCGATGGATACCCATATTTATCAAGTATTTTCTGATGCCGTGAGTATATCTAAGCTCTTCTGCCGTGTGTTGTTTGACAGAAGGCTATTAGGACAATCAGATGTCCAACCAGGAACACATCAATGCTGCTTGTCAAACTCAGTCCTCCCTCGCGGGCTTTGATCTTTGGCTTCTAGTGGGTGAATGGTCACCTGCTATGACTGACTGTGCCAAGTACTTAAACGGACGTGGCGTCGGTTCGCGCTACGCTGGCACCTACCCCGGCTCTACGGCAGTTGGAAGCTGTAATGGCCTGACTGGCGGTGGATCCACCTTCAGTTCCAGTTACAAGACGTTCCTCCGACAGATCTGGGAAGCACAGGTTATTTCATACGAGAAGGCCACCGATGGCTGGTTGCAGTGGACTTGGAAGGCGGAGAATGCTGATGAATGGTCATACCAAGCTGGACTTAACTACGGATGGATACCTCAAAACCCCACTAACTATCAGTACCCAACTATTTGCGGGTAATTTTATTGAGCATATTTTTACGACTCGGTATGGTGGATGTATCTTGGAAATTAGTGCATTTCAAAGGACGAATGTGATTTAGTGAGATGTCAAGGGATCCATGTGATACAACAAGCTCGAAAGTGGGTTGAACTCAAGCGCCTGCGACTCCGTACTTGCGAAGTGTTGCTTGCCAATCACCAAGCTCTCCTCTGCCCATCGTAACTATAGTCGCTTTGTTACCGGAATGGGGGCCGAAAAGGCGATTCGCGACTCGTCTGACACTCTCGGGAGTGACCTTGTCAATTTCCGCCGTCATGTCCGTCACGGGTATTTTACGTCCGTGCACGAGGATCTGGGATAAATTGATTAATCTCATATAAACACACCAGTATTTCTGTCCTACCTGACGACCAAGGTCCTCAACCTCCACTGCCCTACTCTCCAGTGCCATCATCAAGCTGGATTGGAGTTGATTTTTCGCGCGCTGAAGCTCTATCTCTGGCACGCTTTGGTATATCAACAGACTAATCTGGTGCGCGAGATGGGGGAGAATTTGGGCGGGTGTATTACCCCTCTGTTTTGGGATGTCAGGTACAAAGGACGCCCACAATCCAAAGAGTGATGAATCTGTATAAATGTGGTGGAAGGATGCGCAATGATCTATCTGAGGGAAATGATTGAGGATGTGCGTGTATAACCGGGAATACATCCCCTTTCCAGGACCACCTACGAAGGGTGAGAAACCAATCACGCAAGGAATACAAGCCTTACCTGCTGAGAAGCTGCCTCCACCCCCAAGAAGCACTTGCATTGTCGCGAGTGTGTAGATATCGTCGTCATGAATACCAACACCCTCAAACGCGAGGTAAAGGTGATCAAAATCTGCCGTATTACTTGGGATGTGTCTGACACCCCCGACATAATGTGACTGCGGGTTCGATAGAGGGGGTACGTCTCTTGAAGCAGAAGTCGGGTATAAGTATGACGATGCTGCGCGTGTTAGTGACTTGTATAGTGATGGTGACGAAGACGGCAGGAGATGTGGTAGTACGGTTTGAACGGTTGATGGCCGTGGAGAGGATGGCGTAGGGGATGGCAAGGGTTTGAGCGTCGAAAAGTGCTTGTCGACAAGTTCAACCAGTTGCTCATGTTGCATTCCAGCACCCGCTATAACCATACGCTCCGGACGGTACCAGTCCGAGATACAGTGACGGAGGAGGTCACCGGTGATGAGACTGATGCGCTCATCTGGGCAGACCAACGGGTTCCCAAGGCCTTTTTCGCCGTACGCTACGCCGTGGAGTACCTCGGGTAATATCATTTCTGGCTTGTTGCTAATTTCTCGAATTTCATAAAGAGCGGCATCTTTCTGGATCTCTAGTTCCTCCGACAGAAAAGCAGCATTTAGGACAGTGTCGGATATCAGAGAGAGCGCTAGGTTGGTTGCCTGATCAAAATGGGAGGACTGGTACATGATGGATTCCCGGGAGGATGAACACATAATTTGACCTCCAAGTTGGTCCATCGCCGCAGCCATGTTGGCTTCGGAGCGAGAATGTGTTGACTGCAAGTTCTAGTGTCAGACACAAGCAACCTTGTAGCAACACAAGGGGCACCTTAAAGGCCAGTCTGTCTAAGAAATGGCTGGCACCCGATGTCGATGGAAGCTCATGACGCGACCCAGCGTCGATGTAAAGCCCGACGGATGAAAAGTGACCGGGAGTAGACTCTGTAGCAACCCGAATCTTGTTGGGAAGAGTGGTTATCTGCAATGGCGGCAGCGATGCTTGGGATAGCTGTCGTTGGTGCAGGCGCACCTTCCCATGGCGTATGACTGAACTCGCCGCTCTCTTCATGGACAGCAGACACTGACGAGTTGGCAACCTCTCACGCCGACACAACATGAAGCTTACGTCAGTAATTGTTTATTTGCGTTGTCTTGCTAAGTCATCAAAAGACAGACATACAAAGAGAAGAAAGATCGGAGGGATAGTGGTTCGAGCACGAGCCATGGGGTCGATTGGATACCATTCCACAAAGGAATGCTGGAAAAAAAGAAGACCCCACCGTGGTTCGAACACGGGACCGCACGATCTGCAATCGTATGCTCTACCACTGAGCTATAGAGTCCTCGGATCAGCGGCGTTGAACAAAATTCACAACCCTTTGTGTTATGTTCAACGGTTCAAGTTCGTTATCTATAACCGTTCGAGTCTAATGAATATCTTCCCCCACGGTCCACTTAGCAAACTCCAGAACCTCTACACCTCCCTCTGCCATCCCACGTTCGCGACCCCATTCGCGCAAGGCGGCACCGACAGTAAGTTGTCCTCCGGTTGCCATGGATGGCTGGTTATACAACGATGTTTCATCTGTCGTGGATTGGATGGACAATGTCTCAAAACCAGTGATCTGACGAGCGACAGCACGTTCGAGTCGCTCAATGTCCTGCACAAATGTTTCCGATGCAAGACGACTCGCAAGATCGGGGGCTTTCAGCGCAAGCACAGCAAGTGAGCCGATACGGCCGTGAGAGCCTGAGGATCCGTGCAAGTATGAAGCTAGGCGTAACCCGAGGGTCCCGGAGTGACCTTGGAGAGGACTGTGGACCACAGCAACAGCCCGTTTCAGCGATACCTTTTCGCCGACTTTTGCAATTAGATCCCGAATGGAACTAGACACCGTGGAAGACGGTCGGAGATTTGAGTCTCTTTGCAAGAGAGGGGCATCGTTAAGAACTTGCAACGGGCAGGGTTGGATGAAATTCGGCGAATGAACGTGTTCTGTGAGGAAGGCAGTGGTATGTGCAATGTCGGCAGCAAGTTGTGTGAACAACTCGTTTCTTGCGACAAAATCAGTTTCGCAGTTCAGCTCGACCATGGCTGCCCGGAGTCCACCACCATTTGGTGTTGAGAACGACCTGCCGGAGGAGAGTACACAAACAGCAACGAGTCCTTCTCGTGCTTCACGTCCGGCGACCTTGGCAGCCTTTTGAGCGCCGGAAGTGGCTAGATCCTGCTGCAACCACCCCAGCGCTGCCTCCAGGTTGTTCCCGCTTGCGCTAAGCGCTTCCCGCGCCTTGGAAATTGGCACGTCGGTCAATTTTCGGAGTTGAGCAACTAGCTGTAACGAGGGCTTGGGGGCAGTAGAATACAAGAGAAATTTCGGGGTACGACACGTCAACAGTGTTTGCTGGAATTGTCGCCGAGCATTAGGTAGCAACATGCTCCAATATAAAACGTTGAGTGAGCGGAAGAGTTTGAAAAATATCGAGTCCAATGTCCATGGACCATGATGGCATACCCCTACTCACGTGACTCAAAAAATCTATGGGCGGTTTGGAGTTTCGACTTGCCAAGTCATCTCCTCTGAAATGGACTTTGACTTCAAAGTTCCTTCCACCGTTCCTCAAGACTTGCTCCTCATACAAGACCTGATAGGAACCATTCCTCCACTTACGGTCTCTGCAAAACATGTTACAGTTTCACTGGATTCCAGCGATGATTCCATCGCCAGCACAGACGGTGAAGTAGAAAGTGAAGATGAGGTAGAGGCAGATCTTGCTCCTGGTGACGAGGATAGCGGAATCTCGGCGTGAGCATCTCAGGAACATCTTATCAAAAGGCATATTAACTCTAATCGTCAGAGCCACATCAGATTCTGAATCAAACTCGGCCTCAGAGTTACACGCAAGTCCCCCCTCTAATTCGGAAGAGGGACGTGTATACGAGACGTTTCAGCGGCAAAGACCTACGGACGACGTTGAGGATGAAGAATCAGGCGTGATAACAGCTGCTACCTATCTCCAGACTAAGAACGAGATTGCCGACGCAAATATCGTGGTTCCCACCATTTCCGAAGTTGAAGCATGCGAGACACTGGAGAAAGTCGGGGAAATTATGAGTATCGTCGGGAACATCGTGGTTGTGAGGGGTTTCCCCATGGACCACGTAAACTCCTTGTCCAAGCGCGCTCTGGATGTCGAGTCCTTGTTTGTATTTGAAGACCGAAAAGTTTTTGGATGTGTGAGTCACTTCGCTTTTTGTGTGAGTCTGTCGACTCTTACCTGTGGTGCCAGATACACGAAACGTTCGGTCCAACGTCCCAACCACTCTATCAGGTTAAATTTAACCAACACTATCCGCTGGATACCGACAAAATTTGGTTGTCCCGCGAGGTATTCCATGTTCCACAACGCAGTCACTTTGTGTTCGTAGACCAACTCAAAAAATCACGTGGCAGCGACGCCAGTAATATCCACGACGAGGAACCCGCAGAAGACGAGATTGAATTTTCTGACGACGAGAAAGAGGCTGCCTTCAGGGCTCAGCGCAAGAAGAGGTGAGCACAATAACAGTACTTGAGATCATCGATAACGCGTTGTTATAGGCGTGGACGCTCTGTATCATCTTCCAGACAATCCACCCCCGCAGCGTCTCGAATCCATATCGACAATATGGTCCAGGACACATATCGTGGTTCCAACCCGTATGATGCTCATGGCCCTTATGATGATGACTATCATGTCACAGGGCCATCACGACCACCACCCGTACCATATGACGACCCGTATGCTGACGTTCCCACCTCAGATGGTCGTGTACACCCCATGGAAACGAATAGTGAATTTAGTGGGGAGCCCAATTGTGAGAGTGGCGGGGACAGTCCTAAGCCATCCCGTGGGCGCTTTTCCAGTCGGGGTGCACGAGGAAGGGGAGATCGGAATCGTCACCCGTGGAATACCTCAAGGCGAGGATATCGTCACAACCACGTCGCATCTCAACGAACGCTCGACTCGGATACCGATCAGTCGTTTCCAGCGACCTCACGGATGGTCGAATATGCGACAGGGTATGGACAAACTGGGGATACGATTACGCCTGATCTCCCTGTTCAACCGGCTTCGAATGCTTGGTTTTCTCCCGAGGAAAACAATATCCAAATTTACCAACAACATTTCATCCAGCCACATATCAATCCCCGATTCGCTTCGGTATTTGGACTTAATTTGCCATCTGGCTCTATGATTCCGTGGGCTTCACAAAACGTGCATGACCATGCATCTCGCCCACAGCATTGGGTTGACACGTGGACGATGCACGGTAGCGCAGGTTCTGAAGGTGAAGGGGATACATATAGACCGATGTAGTCCAGGATCCGCAGAGGCTCGAATTTGATTTTTTGGCAAGCATTTCACTCTCCCACCATCCAGATTGACAAACGTTATCGGAATGATTCACCAAGGAAATCCTTTGCCCTCGAATTTTGACAGGCGGTTAACCGGGCTTGAGGCTATCTTGGGTTTGGTCGCGTTAACCCATCTGGGGCATACTGCTTAGCAGGACATATGGGCAGCCTTCTTGGCACGGGAAGAGACGCATGGACAGTCGCAGTGAACCGTTCGCGAAGCTGCCATATTGATCACCATTCCTTGTGCAACCGAATTCGAGCAAGGTGGGCTGCAATTAGCCCTGATGAGTGTCACGTCTGCGTCTGCGTCCACCAACATAAATAGCTGGGGTCTGTTTGTAGAGGCTCGGTATCCAGCTCAAAAATGATCGTGTCCTTTGTCCTGTTAACTCACCTCTTCAGGTTGTCACGAGCGACATCCGTTCTCCGCCTCTTGAACAGTATCAGCTCCAGCTGTTCCACATCCGGTCCGGCTTCTTGTCAGACCACACCATTCGACGCGTGCTGCACCGAATACCCGGGCGTATGTCGTTCTCCACGTCTTGAACACACCGCTATTGACTTGTCTTATCGTAGGGCCTGTTGTTGCAAACTCAGGTATGTTCTCGCTAGCTATACTCTTCTTGCTACCGATTATAATCCTGGAAGTTCTGGGACACCAACGTCGCTGGCAGCCCTGCCGACAGCTGGACCATCCACGGTGAGTGATTGGTGTGCAAAGCGATACGCATCGAATCTTACACACCTGTCAGGCTTGTGGAATGACAAGTGCGTTCGTTAGCAGTGATGCACGTGTCTCGCACTCATCAATCACCCCATCAACAGCTGCGATGGTACATATAATGAGAGTTGTGATGCATCGCGTGCCAATTACAATATCGCCCAGGTGTGCAACTTCTCTGAAATACTTCCAGAGGGAGCGCCGCCGTAACCTCGTCTAGCTTCTCTCAGACCAGGGCGCTACTTCTACGTTGAACTACATGAAACAATACTGGTTGAACGAAGATGGTACCAACGAGGAACTTTGGGATGTACGTCGTGTTCCGACTGTATGGATGTCTCGCTAATAGCAATCTAGCATGAATGGTCAACGCATGGCACGTGCTTTAGGTAGAAACTACAATAAGTTTCTATTTCCAGATGGCTGCTGATCTCGGGTTCCTAATAGCACGCTTCAGACCTCCTGTCTCCCATCCGGCATTGCCCAGGGAGCCGAGGTAGGTTGCTTTGAGCTGGAGGTCGCTCACACGGCTGACTTCGTTTCGCGAAGGCTGTGGCATACTGTGAGACAATTGTTCATCTGTTCAAGACACTCCCTACGTACACTTGGCTCGCAAACGCTGGTATCACGCCTTCCACGTCTCAAACCTACGCGTTGTCGGATATCCTTTCCGCGCTCCAGACCGGTTCCGGAGGTGTAAGTGCATGTTTATAATGTGGGGCTTGTATTTGAGATTATCTCGGTCCCAGTATACTCCTGATGTCGGCTGCTCGAGCGGTGGCATGAACACAATTAGTTGGTACTTCAACCTAAAGGGATCAGTCATCGATGGCACGTTTGTTCCCATCAGTGAGTACATTCATCTTCCATTTCAGACCTCGGTGTTGATGATGATCACCTAGACTCGCCCGGGGCCTCTGGCTCTTCTTGTCCATCCACTGGTGTTCAGTACCCCCCAAAAAAGGGTGAATAATCGGATCCATGTATTGCCAGCACTTGATGTAAACGAATTGCAATTTCAGAACGTGTTGTGTGTACAGCTCCTGGCCCTAAAACCCGAAACCAAGTCTGGATCTGACCTCGATTGACATGGCCCCTCCTATTAACCATCCATGTCTTCACTTAGACGTTCTGGGGCAGACATTTTCCATCAAACAATATGTTCCAACGGATGAGATACCACCCGATGCTCTCCGTGAACTGAGTGTGTCCAAGACGAAATCAGCGATCATCTCGATCACTCGAACAGCGGAAGAAATTTCCATCGTCTGCGAGGCAGAAAAGGACGAGGGAGAGTGGAAATGCATCAAGATAACGGGTCCGATGGAATTTGGTTCATACTTTTGCCTGACCGCACTGTTCCCCGTGTGCTGACCGGGCAATAGAACTGACGGGCGTGATTTGCGCCTTTACAACACCTCTGAAGGATGCTGGAATCCCAGTCTTTGCGATTTCTACCTGGTGAGTAGCTCTTTCGAGTCGTAATCACATCTCCACTACATGGGAATGAAGGAACACCGACTATGCGTTGGTGCCAAAGGGCAAGATCATGGATGCGATCTATGCCCTGAGCGCTGACGGATGGCTGTTCGTCGAGGGCTCCTCCATCCGACCTTGATGGGCCACACGTTGGTGATTCTGAGCGCAGCAACGAGCTGATTGGTGGTTGGCGAAGGCCAGTTTTTCTTGTACCTACTAAGCCTAGCTATAGTAGTAGCCATGCTCGTGCCAAGCGGCAGTCTGTGGGTCGCCATCAACGTAGTCCACAGCTTGTATGGTTTAAGCGCGATTTCCTCCACAACGACGCGCTGTGACCCATTGGTTCCAGTCGCCATTTTCGATCTCGACTCGAACGTTGCACCTCGCCCAACGTTCGTCGTCATCGTTGTGGGAACGCGACCACTGGCAAGCGCCGGAGACGTCCATGGCGGATGCATCCCATCTGACAACTTCGCATCCTCGTCAGAAGCGTGTTCTACCCGCACGTTCTCGTCGCGGTGGCCCTGGGGTAGGAAGCTGTGATGTGGACCTTATGATTTTGGATGCACAAAAACGTCGATGTTCGTGCCTGCGGTCTCCTTGTCGTTTCACGCTCATCCTTAAATGCAGTCGACAACGAGCCGCTCATTCCCGCCGACACACCTTTCTTGTTGACAACAAACTCGGCACTACTCCAGCCCTCATCAAAGTCGGCGAGCTTTGGCCTCAATACTTTTGCCAATCAGCGTTACTTCGACCGGTCTGACGTTATAAAAGCCTATCGGGAGCAGTTGACTATTCAGACTCCCGAGTTTTCTCTGTTGGCGGAGGACGCAACCGTCGGAGGGCGTTTCAGGCCTCGGTCATCGGGAGAGGTACGCACATCCAGGTTTTGTATGGCGCGTAATCATATTCGTCCCGGGTATCTCTAGCAGGATAACGCAGACACTTCCGATGTAATATACGAAAAGCGACATCGGAAGTATGAGACCTTTGAAAAGCGACAACGGCTGCGCGAGAAGGAGAAGCTGAAACACGAGCAGTACAAACTCAAGGAACGTATCGAACAGCTCAAGGTTATGGATGGTTCTGCGTTCCTCGGCTTGCCTGCTGCGTCATTCTCCCTACCGCCCGCGGCAAACGAAGACCAGTCCGAAGTTAGCTTGTCTGGCGGCCAGTTCAATATGACTCCAATCCATAATGAAGGGGAGAGGCGCCGGCAAGAAATGCTTGAAGTTGCGTCCATCCTGGAGGAGCGTTACCGAACTCTTCTGCCTTCCGAGAAAAAGCTTGCAGATCTTAAAGGCGCCAATAGATCCAATAGCGTGCATTTGCAAGCTTCTGACATGTGTAGTCCGGAAGAGTTCAACTTCACTGGAAGGGAATTGCCGAACCAAGTTTCGCCAAAACCCAGTGCTCCGTCCATCATCCTAAAGATCAAGGTCCCGCAAACCCGTTACAAGGATTGCAGCGGTCTCCCGCTGTTCCAAGTAAGCTCTCCAGGAGCCAGTTCACACTCTATACATACCCCCTTGTCGCCTACGAAGCCATTCTCCAAGGTTTCGTCGGATACATTATCACTGTCTTCTGACCGACCCTACAAACGCCATCGGGCATCGCACGTCGACGATTCGGAATCTCCTTGTTCCACTAGCACCCCTGAATATGCCACAAAGTCCCCACATTCTACTGCGCCAAAGGCTGAACCATGTGTACTCATGCAATGGGCTCTTCGTAATCAAGCTGCGCCGAACGCGCGGAAAACACAAAGACATGTGACTGCGTTTGGCACCAAAGTTCCACAGAACATAGAGGAAGTGAGGGACTTCGAGCTTCCGGAATGGATTCGGCCACGTTCACCGACGATTGTCAGTAACGGGCCCAAAGATCTCGCCATACCTTCTGTCCCATCACCCGCGCACTCGCCAGCAACTACATTACACCCTGAACAGCTTTCCTCGCATTCGTAGTTTTCTCGTATTTTATGTTTATTTCAGTTTACCAACGATGAAGCAAAGCACTGAGCGGGATGAAAGACATCTAAACAACTACACAGCACGATTTATCAACCAAAAAAATCAGAGCTAAGTGGAGTATCGAAGTAGAAGGATACTTACCATGCCTGGTTGTTCTTCCCCGAATCGCTTCCTCGATGATATTTAAGGCACCAGTTTGCGCATTCAAGGGTATGTGCTTGTTTCGGCCAAGGACCAAGCGAGCGTAGTCTGTTGGGAGTCGATATGGATCAACGTATCCATCTGGAAGGTAGTTGGCGTAGTCGCCGCCCATTTCTCTCTTGGTCTGGAGTCGTGACCAAGTAGCGGAGCGAGCAGTAGGGGGAGCAAACAGTGCATTCAAGTCTGTCCTGGGTCTCATCTCGTGTTGCTTCGGAAATTCAAGCCTCATGCGTTTCTTGCGGGGAAGCGATTTCAGGTCATTGGACTGGTCCGCATTGTCGATGTCAAGTTCTCGCACATCTGTGAACCATTTCTCAGCTGCATGATCTCTTTGCTGCGCAGACCGAGCTGAGATGAAAGAAGTAGCTCGAGGATGTGGTTTTCTGTGTGCAGCAGCCGCGACGTCAACGTGCGCATTAGGACTCTTTTGCTTTGTATCGGAGTTGCGGCGGATCCTTGACTGTGTTCTGTCGCTTAAGCCTAGAGGGAAGAAATGCGTTCAATGGAGATGAACCACATGTACATTCATTCGAGACATAGACATACGCGATAGTATAGAAGAGGGCTTGTGTCCGCTCTCGGCAACGCCGGGTGTCGTCGCCGTCGTTTTTACGGCTGCGGTGCTTGAAGTCAGTACGAATTGGGGGTCTAAGAGAACATACACGAACGCCGGCCGTCAGTTGGGCCTTGGCTAAGCTGTGAAGCAAAACGTGTTGAGCTCCATGGACGCGTCGAGGGTCTCAGACGGAGCTGCAGCATGGCAAGTGGCAAAACTGCAAATGGCCACTTTGGGACATGTCGCAACTCTCTTATGCATTCCTTCTTGGCCTACCTCATCATCAGCTTCGTGCTGGTCTTAATACTCTTCCCCGTACTCACTTCACAAGTATTCATCATATGGCCGTGGTACGGTCGCGAATGGACCGTCGAGCTCATAATTCTGCTCGTGCCATTCAAGTAAGCCGTTTCCCTGTCCGCTTGACTTTGCCATGACATGTCGTGCAGTGTATTGGCGCTCATGTTGCTGTGGAACTACTACTTATGCATATTCACTGACCCTGGTCGGGTGCCCGATGGATGGGTTAGATCGGCTGCTTCCCCGCTCCCAGTCCTCTGACATCACGTCTAGGAGCCCGACTTTCTTGCTGGAGAAGGATACGAAGTCAAGAAGCTTACGGGAGGGCCCAGATATTGTCGGACTTGTGAAAAATACAAACCCCCGAGGTCGCATCATTGTAGACAGTGCAATCGGTTGGTCAACACGTTCCCATGGGTTGGACATTTCTGACTTGCCCCATCCAGATGCGTGCTTCGGATGGGTTCGTGCTATTCTTTGACTAATGCCCTATATTCCTTATTGCCCCGATTCAGATCACCATTGCCCTTGGGTGAACAATTGCATTGGTCACTTCAACTACGGTCATTTTCTTCGTTTCCTGTTCTACGTGGATGTCACATGCACCTACCACCTTTCCGTGGTAACGCGGAGGGTTATGACTACAATGAGAAGGAGCTACTACGTGAGTCTTTCCATAATTAAGACTTTTGTGTGTTCATTTGGTCTAGGATGATTTGTCTGGTTTCGAGTTCCTTTGCATTATTATGAACTACGTATTCGTAGTACCGGTCATCCTTGCCGTTGGTGCCTTCAGGTTTGTTTTCGTCGATCATGAGAACCTCCAGCTGATAGTGCGCATGTAGCATCTATCACTTCTACAGCTTGATCACCAACACCACCACGATTGAAGGATGGGAGAAAGACAAGGCCACTACACTCAAACGCAACGGCAAGATACAAGAGGTGGGTTGTTTGTGTGTAAAGATACTGCGACAACTCATACCATTTCCAGATCAGATTTCCCTATGTATGTGCCTAGAATTCCTAGCGAAAGGTCACTGACCCTTGGATAGGATTTAGGAGTTCGGAGGAACATGGTCTCTATTCTGGGTAGCATTCCACTTCTTTGGTGTTGTCCCACAGTCCCGCCAGGGACGGGCCTCAAGTTCCAGTTGTCAATTGGAATTGGTGAGTGATATGAATTTTCCGCATCGCACCGGATACTGGGGGGCAATCCTGGGACAGGGGCCTTTGTGTCCCCGATCGTCCTCGTCCTTATCAGTATCTACGGTCCCCTTTTTCTCCCATCCTGAATTGTACAAGAAATTGACCCCCGCCTGGTCTGTCATTTCAGACCATGATATTGAGGGATGGCCACCAAGGGATCCGGTTCTAGAGAGCCAAAAACCATTCAAGCTCCCCGATAGCCCATGGACTTATGAAAACGGTGACTTTAATCCTGCCCTTCGCCCCTCCAATGCACGCCCACGACCTATCGACGAACGGTCATCCACTCGGGCGTACACATCTGCACTCCCACCCTACCACCCAGATTTCGAACAGGATGCCTACCCACTCCAATCCTACTCTGCAGAGAGTGACACAGAGCCTGAAGAGTATCGAGGGGCGAAGGTACGGCATGGCTCGGAAGGCTATGAGGTTCGCCCCATAAATAGAGAGGAAATGCTCAGGGAGTATATACAGAATGAGATCGAGAGGACGGGAAGATATCAGGTGTACCAGCCTGAGGACGCGGTGTATGCTGGGGATTATGAATCGGACTCGAGAGATGAGATTGTGGTATCTGACGATGACGGACCACTGGCACTTAGAAATTGAACCCTTCCCTCCTCCCCCCCTTCGCGACCAAGAGGATATTTATTGGACAATGGAATCACTATAATGTCTTGGTAGAGTAACAGTTTGCAACGAAGGGATACACCATTAAGTAATAAGCCATTATATTAGGTCGGAGGTATCCAATCAAGTGGCGGCCACCCTTTCCAAGTACACTTTCCAGACATGACCACCCTTCTCCCCTACTTCTAAGACGTTCGTACCAAACTGCAATTCCATATCCCACACCCCTTCCTGCTCGGGTTTCTCACCGACGGGCTTACCATTCAACACAATATGAATGCTCTCGCGTGATGGGGTGGCTGCTTTCAGAGTCTTCTTTCCTACGAGATCAGATTTCTTTGCTGTTGCTGTCTTAGCCTTGACCTTCGGGTTCTTGGGTGGGCGACCACGACCACGTTTCTTTGGTACCAGTTCCTCTTCCTCTTCCTCCTCTGGCTCGTGGGCGTCTGCGTCATCATCGCTACTATCTCGATCCTCGTCTCCGAAGAATTTGATTTCTGTAATAGACAGGGATATCTCGCCATGGCCAAGCTTCATAGCCCATGACCTGACACCATCACGATGGTCCAGCCAGAAAGATCTTCCCCGAGGCTTCACGGCGATGAAAACCTCCTTCAGGGGCCTGTGGCCACTAAGCGATGGTGCAGGGGATCTCGAGACAGAGTGTGCGTTGCGAAGGTGATTGGTTGGTGCTGCAGTTGCAGCTGCGGATGCCGATGGTTTGGGAGCGGCGATGGGCTGGGTTACTGGGTGGTATGTTGCATTGGGATAGTGCATATATTGTGCGGTGGAAGAGAACTGAGGCTGTTGTTGAACTGCAACTTGAGAGGAGGATGGATTGACCTTTGACGATGACACAGCTGCTAGAGTAGCGGGTGCAGGAACAGGGGTTGGTACGCGCGCAGTTTCAGTGGGAGTGAGAGTTGCCGAAACAGGGACCGTAGTAGGAATAGGCTTTGGTGCGAGAGATTGGACTATGGGAACTCCAGCTGCAGGGGTGCCAATTGGATTTGAGGTTGTCTTGGGCAACGATTCGAGCGTCTGGACAGGAGACTTGACGGCCGTGCCGGAACCGGGTAACCGCAGCGTCAAGGAACTTGCCACGTTGTCCTGTATAGGCTTCGTACCCAAGCGCTCTGCTGACAACTGCGAAGCAATTGTTGGGCCGGACGACGCACCCGGGACCTTCAGCTTGATTTTACCTGGCGTTTTCGCATACCTAGGGAGGGCATGCGGAGGTGGCAGATCGGACATGAGTTGGCGGAAGTAATCCTATGACGAGTGTGAGTCTTGGACAGTACAACATAAGGCCAACCGACCCGGAGGGTACTAGCGTCCTCCCATATTTGGCTATGATCCTGGTTGAATTCGAGGGCATTTGAAAACACTAGTTCGACTTCGTTGGCAAACTCTTCGGAAGTAATATATTCCTTGCGTTTTAACCGTTTCTGAGTCCAAAGTAAGTGCCACTTCGCATGAGAGTGTCAAGACATACGAAGATGTATTCGAGACACATAGGGCGCTTGATTTGCTTGTAATATACTGGATAATCCTTCTTTGATGGCATCTCCATGAAGACGTCAGAAAGGACGCGATGTCTGGAAACCCCGAACTAAGCGGAACTGAATGAAGAAGTATACATAGCTCACGTCTCCTCGTCTGTTTTTTCCACAAGCTTTTGAAGTCTTGATTTGAGAAGCCGGTTCATATTCGGTGGCTTATTCTTCTTCTTGTCGTCGTCACCCTCGCCCTCTGCTTTCTCCTCACCATTTTCGTCATGGTCACTGCTTTTCTTCACTTTCTTGCCAGTTAATTTGGTGTACTCCTTGTTGGTGAGTTTCTGTGGGTATACAAAGGAAGTGAGTGGTGAGAAGCAAGTAAATGTCACAAAGTACTGACGAGCAAGAACTTGGCATCTAGCCAGATTGGACTATCCTTCATGTTGTATCGTTTGGCGTTGGTAAAGCATAATTCGAAGTCCTGCCGGACATCGTCGAGGGAAGAATACTTGTCTTCATCGATTTTTTTCTTGATATCGTCTAGGCAGATGGGATTTGTGATGATGTTGTAGTAATCTGGATAATGGCGTTTGGAGGGTAGTCGCAAAAAAGCTGGAGAGCATATGTTGCCTCTGAAATGTGTTTATCAGCCATATGTAGAACTGTCAGAAAAGAAAAGACGGGTAAAGCGGCGCTCATGCACGGTTTGTAACGCACTCTTTGTTGACTGCATCCTTGACCGTCTGCCACAATTTGGTTGCTTGGTCCTTCAACACGCCTGCATCGACGTTGCTCCCATCGATATCTTGGAGAATTGCATCGCCGTCGCTGCCATTCGTTGCCGTGGATGGTGGATGTGCTGTTTGAATCGCTTCTGGGGGCGCGAGGAGTTCTTTGCGTCGCTTCATCCGAGGGCTGTCCAGGTCAACTTCTCCAGCCAAAGAACCCAACTCTCGCTTCATCGCCATTCGAGAGGTACTGTCCTTTTGTCCCTGTACTCTCAAGTGAAATTTCCTGGTGTTGAAGGAGACGACGGCGAAATGCCCATTATCTTTGAGAGCCACATTAACATGGCGGCAGGTCACGTGACTTCAACTATGTAGGTCGGAACGAGATCGTTCTACTTACTGTGTCGGTTCGAGGCGGATTGGCATACACAAGATGCATTCGAGCACAGATCCTAAGCCCCGCCCGTCTCTGTCGCACAGAACTTGTCCACGAAATCTCTCACTTTTCTGATAGCTTCTTCGTCAGTTCTCCAAATGCTCCAATCTCCCATCTCCATCCCATCAGGTCTGTATGCAGAACGACCGTCTGCCCGTTTACCGCCGCTCAGATGAATCTCCTCTAGTCCGTGCGATAGGAGAGCTTCGCACAATACTGCAATGGTCGATATGTTAATCCCGGAGCCGGGGAGAATCCTTATAGACACAAGGCTGGCAGAGTCGAGCATCCATGCCAAGGCTTCGAGGGCTTTTGGAGAGCTTGCATGTCTACACTGGCCACTTGCGGTGAAACGAATTCAATCGCCAGGGAAGCTGCGCTGTTTCAATGGGTGGAAGTCACCTTGTCAATATCCTCGTGATTCCAGTGATCTTGGACAACGTTTTCCATGCTTTGATGGCTGAGTGAGTCGACCAAGTATCCGCCTTTAGAGTATTAGGACACACCGTTCTTCAGGTCACGGACCATATCGAATGCGCGATGGAAACAAACTACATTCTAAGGATAGCCTCGAATGGTTAGCACAGCAGAGCGACCCACCTTCTAGGGGTATTGCCGCTGAAACCAGTCTGTCTTAAAGTCAATATTCGTGTTGCGAAGAAGTGTCGATACCCACTCTCTGACCTTGCTTTCATCCACATCACCGGCGGGAGTGAGTGCGCCAAAAACGACGCCCTGTATACCATACTCCTTGAAAACATAAATATCTTGAAGCATGACATTTAGTTCTCCTTCGCTGTACACGAAGTCCCCTGTGCGAGGCCTGACCATTGCCTTGTCGCGGTGGTTGTCATTCTTGACCACGAAACTCGAACGGCATCCGTACCATTATGGGAACGTTTGGAGTAGCCTTCTTTACAGATTGGAGTAAACCGATGCTTGGCGTAGTTCCCCCGCCATAGCCCAGATTACCACACAATTCAAGGCGGTTTGCTCCTCCGCGGACGGCACTGTGGAGAGAATCAGATAATGAGCTTCTGCTGCATTGAGCACCAACGCCACTGCTGATTCGACCGAATCTACGCATACTTCGATAATTAGCTTGGAAGGCTGCTCGTGAGTTGCATCAACCATCTCCCCTCAGTGTAGGCTGGAGGTCCAGTTGATCTTGCCACTACCGATAATGGTAGTCTCCTCGCCGTTCGCAGGAGAAACGCGCCGAATGTACGTACGATACATCACTGTATAATTATTTACAAACATGCGTTGATACATAGAAATACAACAATACGGGTGTCATGTATCCGGGATAAAGAAGTGTCATCATAAACGCGATGGTACTCGTCATGCCATCTCTTCATAGAACTTGATCATCTTCCTTACGTCCGGGCACAGAGCTAGTCGGACCCTTTCCGAATCTCCGAAAATATTTGCTCCCTTCAGTTCAGCCCACATACCGAAGCTCCCATTGAAAGGATGGGACGGTTCACCTAAGTTCATTGCGCCAAAAGTATGCGCCCGGATGATCCTGGACATATTGTCCTTCTGAATGCTCCATTTCAGCTTGTGTACCACCGGCAAGAGGGAGCGGGAGACGGAGAGTGTCGAAGACTCAATGTCCGGCAAGACATGCGAGTAATGGAGAAATTTGAGCGCGGTGGGCGGGGACAGCCGAGTGCGGAGATAAGAAGACAACAAGACCTTGGTCTGTGTCTGCTGAATACGCATAGTGTGTTCGTATTGCTTTGCAGCCTGTAATGAAGCATGAATACGACACATAAGTGGCAAAGGATATTCCGCGACACTTGCATGAGGAGAATAGAGATAGGCACCTGTGCGCAGTCTCCGTTCAATCTGGAGTCCGCGCATGACACCACGGTGCACGAGTTCTGAGATAGTCGGTCTGAGGAGAATACCCTCTGGGCTCCTACCAAAGAGGGAGTGTTGAACGCGCGAAGGAGCCACTACCCTCAAGCGTGTACGATGGAGCACTGGGTCAGTCGTCAACAAGGCTAGAGCCTTGGAAACATGCGAGAGCGCAGCAAGGTCTGGGATATCCAAGAATGAGACTGAAGCAAGTCAGCCAAGATGCCATAGTTGCGCAAGTGATATAAGACGTACAGATGTGGAGCAGAATCTCTTGCGGCAAGGCGGGTAGCATGGTAGGTACTATGGAGAATCGTTGGACTGGTGACGTTGAGGCAGAGTGCAACGCTGAGTCAGCGTGTCTTTGTAAGCAGCAGGTACTGTGAGGACGTGCAGCCTCAGGGAATTCGTGTGCGGATTCCTTGTTTGGATTTTATCATGGATCCGATCAGCTGCCATCTGCAGCGATCCCATAGAAAAACTCGAGCACAACTTCCACCAGAGGATATCCGAGGCTACTCTAACGAACACAAAGTAATCGGGAGAGCACTGCTTGTCCCTTCCAGCCGTCGTGACACATCGTATTCTAGAAGCCTGAACGTTGAACGTTGAACACTCCCCAGCGCGCCACGGAAATGGAGTAAACACGTGCAAGAGAACGAGTACCGTAAGCAGGATCAATCCGATGCTGTTCCGAAAAGAAAGAATAATTGAAATGTCACATCGTCGACGTCGTCTTCTCCACATTAACACGGATGCCCGACATAACCCCGGCTTCACCTCCATCACTGACGCTACCGCGTCCTGCGGGAGATCCCATCTCAATCGAATTGTATGCCGGGGCCGGGCTTACGTGTTCAAGTGAACCAAGGGTCCGAGAACTGTCGCCAGCAAACCCCATGCCGGATTCAAAATGCATCTCGTCCAGTTCGACGTCCGCCGCCTCGAGATCGGGTTGAATGCTCCCAATGGTGCTTAACATGATATTCGAGGCGACGGTGGACCCGGGCCCGCGGTGACGTATCCCAAGGCCCCTACGCTTCACATGGGGTGGGCCATTGGACGAAGTAGTCACCCCAGATTTGGTTGCAAACGCGCCAACACCTGTCCCCTCCGAGTTGGAGACTGTCTCCGCACCTCGTTCCTTCAGGTCCAGAATCTGAAACGTAGTCAACACAGTGTCAGAATCTCAGCATCGACAGGCTCACGAGACGACAGGCAAGCAAGGGTGCCATCATGACACTAAGGGGAATATTCAGCGCAGATATAACCTGACGCGGTCTAGATAACCATGCAGATGAGCATGTCACGAGGAGGGCATGGGGTGAGCCTTACTGAAGGTAGAAGATTCCATTGATCTGTCGTAACCGGTGAGCCAGCCTAGATCAGATACCTGATCGAGCTTACCAAGTTTGCGATAGAGATCAGGATGTAATAAAAGACACCTAAAGGGAAACGTTACTGGATCCAACAACACGTGCATATATGCGATATTTACCCTCGCGAAGGAACGTCTGAATGAGCTTGCTGCTTGCTCCTCCATTTCTGATACGAATGTGGAATGCCTTCCAAACTGTAATGGCTGTGACGAGGGTATCGAACAAGAGCGGGGCGATCTTATCTAATATTTAAGCATGTGAATGTTAGCACCCTGGACGAGACGCACAAAAAATCCTGCACAAAGTACGTTTAGCAGGTATCCAAATCATATGATCTGACTTTACCAAGTAGGTGCGCAGAGTGTGGTTTCGACGCCGGGAAACAGGGGCCCTGGGCCAGGATTGTGATGTAAATGTATGATTGATCTCGCTAGTTCTTCACTCACATATGGGGGAGTCACGAAGGCTAAAACTATTCTGTAGGTGAATAACAAAGGGGCGGGCACGTATTTGAATTTCACTGACGTATCATTTGTGACGCGTCTACGTAAAGCTGGTATGCAACCACACCAGCTAGGGCGCAGACGAGTGCCAGAAGAAGGTACACGTTGCGATTGAAGAAAGCATATGTACGAATGAGCAGGACGGCTAGAGTTGTTTTCTTGGGTCAGGATTTGAATCTTGGACAAAAATAATGACTGACACTCTGACCCAACTTGGTTCCACATCGCCAACGCGACTGGGATCTGCGAGAAATGACAAAGGTAAGTTTTAGCATGAGGATGATGGTGACTGCTCGCCTTGTAAATTTTTTCGCAGACCTCTTGGGTGTGATTTGTGACGAAAGCATACAAAAGATAAGGTACGACTACGATGACCCAGTACCTTGTTGGAGATGTAAAATCATCGAAATGGGTGGTGCGACAAATTTCACGCACCGACAAAAGAGGTATGCAATTTTAACCGGGGTCCAGGCGGTCTTCCAGATCTGAGGTCGCTCTAAGTAAGTTACAAGAGGGGGGAACGAAGGTGACGTACGAAACGCCATTCTCTGGGAAGGCTGATGATCCAGTCCCACACGACGACGGCGTCTGTTGGCCATGAGTGTGAGGCTGAATTGACGTGCATGTATAGGGACTTACACATGCCTAGAGGGAAATCGAGAGGGTCAGTTATTTGGTTGAGAAATAGATGTCCGCTTGGCTCACAGCAAAAATAAACCTGGGTGCTGGAAGGGGAGTGAGAGGAGCACGGAGAGACGTGTTGAAAGACACTCACACGTAAATGAAATGCTGAGCGGTTTCGATCGTGTCCCCCATCGTATTGAGGAGGAAGAGAAACAGGAACGTTGATGGGGGGAGGCTGGGGGGTGGTTGGGAATGGGGGGAAGGAAAGAAATAAGGAGGGAGAGACCGGATTGGAAGCACGGCGGCTTCTCGAGAAGCGGATGGGGCCTGTCGCTCGACTGGCTGGACCAGCCACGGCGACTCCCCCGATCTGGTCTTACCAGCGGCGAATCACTCCATCCCAACTGGTCATCCTGCTTCCCCCATCAGTAGCATCCCGACAACCACTCGTCCTCCCGATTCCCTCGTTCAAATCGATCCCGTGGAGCGTCATTGTATGTTCATACACACCGAGAAATATAACAATCAATCGATCCCTCCCCCGCGTACTCTCCGCGATGCGCGTTACCCAAAATATCACGTGACTTTCTCCGTGAACCTGGGCAGTGGCAGTGCCGCAGTCAGCAGTCAATTTTCCATTCCCTTCACTCCTGTCAGGGGTTTCGCGAATGGCCTCTGGTACACAAACACTGCGGCTTAGACGCCCTGGGCCTCGAAAGCCTGCTTCTCCCCAACTCACTAGACACACCGGCATCTTGCAAGACCAGCTTCGCAGGTATGCACTCTAGCGCCCGGGTTGGACCCTCTAACCACCACTTAGGGCCGCTCGGAAACCATGGGTCCCAGACTTTCTGACTGCTGTCCGCATCTTGCTCGTTTTGCGTGTAACAGGTGCTATGTACTCTAACATACAAGACTGCGATGAAGGTTAGCTTTCATCCAGACATTCAAAACACCCACTCAACCACACAGTCTTCAACTTCTGGGAGCCTCTGCACTTCTTGCAATACGGTCATGGATTCCAGACGTGGGAAGTAACCCCTACTTTCGCAATACGAAGCTGGGCCTACATCTTGTTCCACATGCCGGCGGCTCGATTGTCTTCTGTATTTGCGCTTGGAAAAGTAATGCTGCCAAGTTTCAACTATAGCCTGGAACTGACAGACTATCACTCAGCGACCAGCTTTCTTTGCTGTGCGGATATTTCTTGCCGTCTTGTCCACGGTCTGTGAAGTCAAATTTTTTCGCACCGTTGTCGAAAAGATCAACGACAGAATCGGTCGTTATCTGTTCTTCATCCTGTTATTCAATGCAGGCATGTGGAACGCTGCAACCGGTATTTATCATTAATTTTGTCGCCTCGCCTTGTCTCTCAAAGCACGACAGCTTTTTTGCCATCCTCTTTTGCCATGTATGCTACCACACTTGCCTTCGCGTTTGCGTTGGAGCCTTCCACCGTCAAGAATATGAGAAGGACACTCTGCGCCACTATGTTGTTCGCTACTGGAGCCATTGTAGGGTGGCCATTTGCACTTGCTCTCTCGCTGCCCTTCGTGTTTGAGGAGCTCTTTGTGCTTAGTGGCGACAAAGTAAATCCTGCCTCACGTTTCAACTGGATGTTTGCACGTTGGCGGCATCTTATCCTGGCTGGTTTCGTTTCTATTCTCATTTTTGTAAGTTTTTCTGTCCACACATGGAAATCATCGTTGATGTTTTGTTTTACTTCAGGTCCCCGTGGTCTGTATCGATAGTGTTGCATATGGGAAGTGGGCTATCGTCCCATGGAACATCGTCCAATACAACATCTTTGGTGGTTCCGAACGAGGCCCTGACTTATACGGGACATCACCTTGGTACTTCTACATCCTGAACCTCCTGCTGAACTTCAACATCATTTTGGTGTTTGCGTTCGCATCGTTACCCTCGCTTGCGATCACATATTATGTCGACCGCAAACGTCTCGGGCTCACGAAACCAGGGCCACACGAAACCTCACCATTTACGATCCTCTCGTTGCGGCTGGCTCCGTTGTACTTATGGGCTGCAATACTAACAGCGCAAGCGCATAAAGAGGAGCGCTTCATGTTCCCAGCATATCCACTTATATGTTTCAATGCGGCTGTTACGATCTATCTGCTACGTGGATGGCTAGAAGTCACATATATCCACATGACGAAATCTCCATACAAGGTGGGATGGTTTCATTGTTGGTTTGTTCCACGCCGCTTATTTCCTACCACCACCTTTACTCCAACGATAGGCCTCGAAGTCGGTTATTTTCAGCACGACCACTCTTTCCATTATTTTAATCTCGGGGCTGCTGTCCATCTCCCGTATCCTCGCGTTGTGGTACTATTATCATGCGCCGCTGTCTGTCTTCAATCGTCTCGAGGCCTTTGAACTCCCTCGTCTTCTTAATGATACCGGTCTCCTACCACCTTTACCCCCCAGCGTAGAGGAAAGTGACAGACCAAGCATCGACTTTACAGTTCTCAAGCAATTTGATCTGAAGTTATGTCTTGGAAAGGAATGGCATCGTTTCCCAGGACACTATTTGGTGCCCAACGCTGTATCTGTCGACTTTGTGAAAAGTGACTTCGAAGGATTGCTTCCTGCTCATTTCAGGTCGGGGAACATAGGAAGTGAACCGTGGTGGGATAGGAAAGGTTCTAGGAACACCCCGGCCGGCTTAAATGACCTTAACAAAGAGGTTCACGAATACTATGTGTGCAATTTCGTTCTTTTCGCCTGTACTCTTTTGATCAATGCTCTTGTAGGTTCCTGTGGAAACATGTGACTACCTTGTAGATCTTGATTTTCCTCGGCACCCAACCTCCTCCAGGCATGAGCCTCGATATGCCGTCGACGAACAGACATGGGAGCGTGTCGCATGTTTGCCTTTTCTTGACGCGTCACACTCGTCGCTAGTGACCAGAACATTGTGGGTTCCTGGGCGTTGGTGGCAGAGCAAAAATGGGTATGGGGACTATTGCTTGCTCAAAAACAGAGTAAGAGTGAGCACGAAGGAACGTGATTTCATCGCCCGTACATATGGGGGGAAATAGTACGCAAAGGCACCATACTTTCCGTCTAGATTGTGTAGAGGCTAACGTGCTGATGGTCGGCTAGATTGGAATACTAGGTATTTATGGCATGTAAGCTCACAAGACATTGGTGTTGGATGAACGGTCATCATGCTCTTCAGCTCTACCCACACACGGCTGACGCGTACCTCTTCCGACTTGCGCACACTATCCGCCATCCTGCTCCCCCCGTCTCCCATCTTGAAATCTAATGACTTGCTAATTTCTTCGACCTCAGGGGAGATACCAATACTTCTGGAAGTGACGACACCTACTTGCGATTCCCCGCTCCCCACCTTTCCGGGGGAATCGCCAGGATTGTGCGATGTTGCCGAGGAACCGAAGCTGATTGATAAGCTGGACACTACAGGGAACACAAAGGACCTGACTCGCAGCAACGAAGTCTTGCTCGAGAATTGGATGTGCGAGGAATCAGATGGCATGTACATCGCTGCGGAACGCCCGAACGGTCGCCATGCAGAATCTTCAAGCGACCCCTGTTCTGTCGGAGCCATTTCCAGCGAACTGAAAAACGCAATGTACCCTGCACATCACGATGTCCTTGTTGGCGACCTCGGACGCTCAAGCATACTAGGCAATTACTCGGCGCCAATATTTGGGAAACAGGGTAGTTTTGAAGGATTACGGGATTCGCAGGCTTCCTGTCCGAATACCATGGAACTCAGCACCTCAACCGTAGTACCTAGAGAGGATCTTGATGGTGATCAGTTGCTGATGATTGCCACGTTCCACACGTACTCCACGTTACCAACACCAACTTTCGCGCCTCCTCC
The DNA here is from genome assembly GCA_038093155.1 of Boletus huronensis. Lineage (NCBI taxonomy): Eukaryota > Fungi > Basidiomycota > Agaricomycetes > Boletales > Boletaceae > Boletus > Boletus huronensis. The sequence continues at coordinate 39,605 of JBBPRS010000072.1, read as the reverse complement.
GCCATCGCCATCGCCGGATATGATCTCACCTTCATCCTCTCCAATTAGTCAACAACGCCACCGTCGTCCACTCGAAAGAGCTAGAGCCGTTCGCTTCCCTGGTCGTCCAAGATCTCCCCGATTGCAAGTTGGCGAGGCTGAAGCAAATTTTGTGTGTAACGCACCACCTTCTCCCCCGAAATATGCATCATATCCTGGAATGCAGTTGACCGACTCCGCACCTACGGTGTCCGCTTATTCGTGCACGGTCGACACTCATGTATCTGGTGCGGTGCATCCGTTCATGAAGCACGTAGCGCTCCCAGATGAACTCTCATGGCTAAAGCAGATGATAATCGAGTTGTGGATCGATCAAGAAGGATTTCGAGCAGTTCGGCCGTGCATGCAACTAATGGGCTACTCGCCACGGACCCGTTCATTGCATCCTTACGAGTCTGCTGAGAACGCCGGGTTTGACGTCACTGCAGGGGTTGCTGAGTTCATGCCGACGAAGCGGGAAACATTCGCATTTCACTATGCGACGCTAGACAGTCCGCCAATGCTTAGAATGGTGTCGGTGGCAGGCGATGAGTCTCGTGATTATATTTCCAGACAGGCAACCCTCAGCGTCAAGGCCAACGGTGTATACACTGTGCTCGGAACAGAAACTTTTACAGGGTCGATACTGAACAGCGATGCGCACGGGCCTCGCCTTCAGAACGTGAGACTGCGTTGGAAGTTCGACTACCTCGTCAGCGATCGTAAAGTGGATGGAACTGGGAAGACTCCACCTGGGGAGAAAACCTTGACGCCTTTAACGTTTTCTTGCTCGCCATACCTATTCCATCCATTCCAAGGGAAGAAGACCGGACTGATGCATATCATGAAGAAGAATCTGGTACCGAAACTTGGATCCCAGAAGCTGGAGCCACCGACCTACGTATCGAGTCACAGCATCCTACCACGAGCCTCGCGGCACCTCCCGACTGGCAGAGACACTGCTACACACGCCAGGTCTCACTCTGATGCATCCGCTAAAAGTGGTCATTATTCCGTTAGAAGGTCTCCGTTGGATACTGGAGTTGGAGGAGGAACCATCCAGGGTATGAATCACATACCACGCACCCGTCGACGAAGAGCATCGTCTGCGGGGGAAGGTAGTTTGACCTGTTTGGAGAACGAACCTAGACACGGCCCGGGTGGAATCATCACATTGAAAGAAGAGTTGCTCGGCCTTACTCTATTCCGATGAGATGGTGGCTTGGCTGACTAGGTCCCTTTGACTGGCCGGAGCCTGATCAACCGCATCACTATTCTGAACATTTCTATGATAATGATGGAGCTAGAGTTGTATTAAACAGGATTTGTGTTCTTCAGTACGTATATGGACTTTGACCATCGGGTGGTCATTTGCCACAACGGGAAGACGACCCCCTGTATTTCCGTCGGGACCTACGGTCACCTACCTCCCCCACATATCCTTACGTTTGAACCAACATGTCCGTTACGCATGTCAGCTCAGTGTCCCAGCTCAACGGCATCCTGTCGGATTCAAACAAGTTGACTGTGAGTGATATCTGCTTCGCACGAGACCGTGGTTAACTCTTCGCACATAGGTCATCGACTTCCATGCAACCTGGTGATTCGTCTTGCCTATCTCGGGCGGTTGGCACCTTCTAACGGATGTCGACAAGGTGTGGCCCTTGTCATGCCATCGCACCAACGTTTGAGGCGCTGGCAAAGCAGTATCCTAATGTGAACTTCGTCAAGTGTGATGTTGACGCTGCGAGAGACGTGGCATCCACGTACAAAGTCTCGGCGATGTGGGTAGTTCCATCCCCTATATTGCCCATATCTGACCTGTAGCTTGTGGTTCTCAGGCCAACATTCATTTTCTTGCAGGGTTCCAAACAGATCCACACGATTCGCGGCGCTGACAGGACGTATGTGTTGACTCTTACCTCCCGCTTCAAACACTGTAAATCCGGTTCACAGGGGACTTCAAAATGCTGTGAGACGATTGACGAGCTCGTCGTCCACTGGTGCCTTCTCCGGTCAAGGTCACACTCTTGGAGAATCCCCACCCCCAGCACCAAACGACCTCACGGCTACCGCATCGTCAATTTGGTCGAACATGGATCCACCTCTCAAGGTCTTTCTAGGTCTGATAGCGGCATATGTATTCTTTTGGTTGATGTAGAACTTCGAGACTTGTTGTGGACCCACTTGCACGGCGGGCCTTGACTATATTATTTGTACTTGGAGTTCAAGTTCACATGGCTCTTACCTGAGCTATTTAGCCTAGACATGGAGAATGAGAATATTCCATGGCATATGATACATCTCAGATGGTATCGTTGTGTCCGTCTGGAAGGCTGGACCAATATCGCTACATTTGCACAAGTACACTCTACAATGAGTTTGCCGACACTGCGATGTGCTTCACCACTTGACGAAGGACGAATCTATTGAAAACCTTCAATCGTGGGCTGAATACCATGGCGAGGTAGAATAGGCTAGAAGCGCTTACTTCCCCAACCCAACGCATGGAATGCCTGACGGGCTGCTTCCTCTTTTGCCGCTTTTTGGTTCCTACCTGTCCCAGTGCCTCTGAGTTGGCTATTTACTACGAGTGATATAAGTGATGGTCAAAGAGAAGTAAAACAGACGTTCACCGAAGCACTTGACTGCCCAGCGAGGCTGGTGGGCAGGACCGTCAGACTCAGTCTCCCAATTGATGGCAAGGCTACGCTGGGAGCATGTCTGGTTAAGCAAAGCCAATGTATTGACCTGTTGTACCCCTCCCGTTGACAGGGGAGCTGGCATGGGTGAAGGGGCAGCGGAGGGAGGTGCAGGTGCAGTGGTTGAGGTGTAAGGAGGAGGGGGCGGAGGGACGGCGGCGGTGTTGCTTCCTGGTGCCGCAAGAGGTTCTGATTCGGGGCTTACCAGACGACTGATCCAGGTGAGGAGTGGAGGGAGTCCTCTCTGTACAAAAACCGCTCCCACATAGGAGCTAAAGAGGAGTCGCTCTTCCTACTGAAGATGGACGACTTTGTGAGGAAGCAAGGGAGATATCTTACGGTCTGGTCGTCGAGCGTGGATCGATCCTCGAGGCCTCTCACTCTGGACTTTAAATTGTAACAAGCGAGCCAGTGTTTGATTTGATCGTCGTCCATTAATTCTTTATGTTTTTCCTGTGGCAAGGCGATGAGGGGATGAAGTGTACAATGTGGTGCTCGGATGTGCGACATACGGAGAGATCTGTTGCGGAGAGGAAGGGTGTTCGTTGGAACAAGATGTACATGATGATCATGCTGAGCACGGTGTGGCCGAGCTCAGCAAGCCGCTCTGCGCCGCCGTGCTCTGTGTTGTCGGGGGGCGATGAGGTGTTTCTGTGAGACTGGCGTGTGAAGACATCGAGGAGGAGATCGCCCTCGATGGGGGGGAGCGGTGGGATGTTGTTCATGTCCAAGTCGCGATCGAGTCGATATGGAGCGGGGGCATGTGCATTGGCATCACGTGCCTCGCTCTCTCTCCTCCTCCTCATGACGCGTCCGCTCGTACCAGAGCGCTTCCTCGACGTGCCCTCCCAGCGTCTCTATTATCTCAGTCTCGGCTGTCTATTGCAGGTCAGTCCGTCCCACTCCCCGCCCCTTCTCGCCACTCACCGCCCTACAAGGCCATCAAGGCATTCGACATCGTCCAAGGCCTGTTTGCTGACGCTCACCCGGGCTCTTATGCCTATGGAAAAAAGTGGTTTTGTCTCGACTTTGCATATGTCGTCCTCCTCTCTCAGCTTCGAATACCACGCCTCACCTACAGCAAGGCCATCATCGCCCTCCAAATCCTCTCCCTTTGGTTCCTCGATGGCCTGTTGTTTGGTGCCATAAGCCTACATCCTGGCTCAAGCGCTACCACTTCAAGTGGATATCAGGGGATACAAAGTAGCTCCCTTTCTACTTCCCCGAAAACGCGCTCACCTGCTTTGCAGAACGTCCCGACTTGCCTGCAACCCCCGAACAGTTCCGCATCGCTGACGTGTTTTCCCCCTCTGGTCTCCTCTCCCTTTTCTCAGACGCTCCCCGCGGAGACCAGCATTTGCTTGGTCAACACACAGTCCGCATGTCACCCATCAGCACTGCACACCTTAACCCAGACGCGCTCACCTTTTGCCTATCGCCTCCTTCGCACTCCGTGCTCATCCCTATTCTCGTAAACAACACCACCCCGGCAAACGTTCGTTACTCTTTTACGCCCTTGACGTACATCGAGGGCCAGTCTGGCACTGGTCGCATAGAGCATGTCGAACTCAGCGGAAAAGACCTCAAAGCAATCGAACAGGCTCGACTCGAGGGCCTTCAGTCGGTTCGCTCTCATTCCACCGACGACGAATATGAAGATGACGAAGACGAAACCCCATCCTCTTCTGATTCTCAGTTGCAAAAGACTCAGTTGCTGGCCCATATACGCGTAACCAAACCGGGCACTATCCGATTAGAGAGAATACTCGATAGTTCCGGCGTGGCCGCTCGACTTGCTCACCCTCTCGAAGTCACGGTTGTCCCATGTCCTACCGCGTACTATACAGACGATTCCATTGCCCAACCAGCCCACGCGGTTCGCTGTCAGGGGGATACTTCAGGTGTCGACCTGACCATCGATATCCGTGGGGTACCACCTCTCAGCCTCCGCTGGTCAAAGTGTGTCGACGGGAAAAAGGAGAGCTTCCTCGTTGAAGGCATAGAAGACAGCAATCCAGCATCCCGTTCGCATACAGATTCACGCAACATTGCGAGAACATCCTTGAAAACACCCCAAATGCTTAAAGTTCCTCTCTCGTTCTCGGTGGAGTCTTTAGGGAGAGTCACGTTTATTTTGGAGAGTGTCATTGATGGCATGGGTAACATTGTCGCGCTCGATCAAGACGTGACCAATGAGACCCTCAATCATGAAGTGGCGTTGAATTCGAAGACGGCACGGTCGCTGAACATTCTTCGACGCCCCAGCATTTCTTTCCGGAATTGCGGTCCAGGAAACCCTGTCTCTCTGCTTATTGGTTCAGATGCACTCTTGTCTCTTCAAGTGACCGATCCGGATCCATTGGATGCACCGTGGAACGTCGACGTCAAATTCGACCCATCAGAGGATGGCAGAAGTCGTAGCAAATCTGTCAAGCAGTGGCGGGACACACTCCAGACCCAGCAATCTTCTCTTAGTTTAAGTGCCAGTGCTCCGGGAGAGTACACAATCCTCGGAATTAAGGGCAAGGTATGTGCCTGATGTCTGCAAAAGATACACATACTCAAGATCCCGCAGTGGTGCGAGGGTGATGTCCTCTCCCCAGAGACGTGTAAGGTCGTAGAAAGACCTATGCCAACGGCCGAGATTGAATGGAAGCGAATTCACGAATGGTCAGTGCGTTCCGTTTGTCCCGTACACACTGAATCCGCTGACTACTTCCCACAGTTCTGGTGACACTGGCGTTTCAGCCTCGCTCATATTTCACGGGACCCCTCCCTTCCAGGTGTATTATCGCGCACAACGAGACAAGGAAGATCCACGTGACCTCTTCAAAACCTTCACGAGCTCACGGGGTGAACTTACATTGCAACCCGAACATAGCGGCCACTACTTCTATACATTCTTATACCTGAGCGATGCAAATTACAAGAAAGTGGAGCTGAAAGGTCCAAGCATCGATCAAATCGTTCACCCCCTAGCGGCTGCTGACTTTGGTAATGGACGTTCCAAGCGCATGGTAAACAGTTGTTCGGGGAATATGGTCGACATTGAAGTGGACCTTCGAGTGAGTTGCTAGATGGTTTTCAGGGGTCATTTGTGAAATATTGTCCCCAGGGAACGGCGCCGTGGAATCTAGAACTGGATATCGTCGGCCCTCGCACTACTGATCGCCTGGAGATTCGCGACATAAAGTCATCGCCTACGCGTATACAAGTGCCTATCCCAACTAAAATAGACAAGGAAGGTGGAGTTTTTGAAGTGGATCTAGGTAAGCCTTCACGAATCTTGTAATCGATCTCACTCACTCATCACCTCCGAAAGTGAGCGTTGAGGATGCTTATGGATGTAAACGTGCCATCTCTGTGCCTGGCGTTTCGGTGAATGTCCGCAGGGTTAAGGTATGTCATTGGTTTTTGGGCAGCACTGGTTATTTTTACAGTGTTTGTTTAGCCCACGGCCAAATTCTACATAAAGAACGGTATCAGGCAGGTTACGATCCTGGAGGACGACGAAACTGAATTGCCTTTGCGGCTTACGGGGGATGGAGTACGTCCACGCTTCTCAAAAATTTTCATGTGGCGTTGATATTGTCGACACAGCCATGGACCGTCAAGTATCACCGTGCCGAAGAGCCCGAGTCCGTCCAGACTGTAAATTTGCGTTCTCCAAACGACTATATTCGTGTCAAAAACAAGGGCTCGTACGAGCTTCTCGAGGTAGGTGTATTCCCCATTGTGAGGCACTAGCTTTGACTTATCCTGCCAGGTGTCGGACTCGCAATGTCCAGGCTTCGTCATTGCCGAAGAAAACGGGTATAATGTAGATTGGGTCCCTCGTCCGTCTGCCAGACTGGACCCGCAAACACCATCGATATTTGAGTCATACAATCGTTCCTATATACTTCTGCCAATTTGCCAAGGTCACGATGACCATGTTGAACTTGACTTGAGAGGTATGTGGACACACGTTTGCATCTGATTTAACCTTCATTATCCCCCCAGGTCGCCCTCCTTTCCAGATCATGTACAACATCGCAACGAAGGATGAATCAGGAGTTGGTACCATTGTTTTGGACCAGCCGACTTTTAGCAGCATTCAGCCACGAACACGTTTCCAACTTCATACGTCTAGTCCCGGGCGCAAATACTATGAAGTGAAGCAAGTTGGAGATGCGGCATACCCCCTCCACAAACACAAGAGTGTCGTGATCCCACGCTCAGAACGGCTTGTTTTTGAGCAAGAGGTCCTTCCTAAGCCCTCTGCAAAGTTCCAGAACGGTAATCGCATGTCCTTTTGCCTCAGTGACGTCCTTAGTCTTCGGGATCCAACGTCATCCGACGGTACGATCCTACTCGATGGTACACCTCCATTCCAGCTCCATCTGTCGATCAAAAATCTTGCTGCTAGCAAGGTACGGCACGAGACCGTGGAAGTGCACGACAAGGTTTGGAAATTGGATATACCATCATACTACTTCACATCCATCGGACCTTATCAAGTGACGATCGAAACTGTACACGATTCTTCACATTGTGAGCAGGCAGAACTCGATCCTTTGTGGCGTTCGATCTGGATCGATGTTGCCGAAACGGCTGCTATCATCCCCTTGGAAAAGAAGAAGGATTTCTGTGTGGGTGATGTAACTCAGTTTCAGCTGGAGGGGACACCACCCTGGACAATTGGGTCAGTTGGTATATACACGACGCTCATCAACGTTGCTTACGGTCCGATAGATACCGAATCAATGGTAAATCCTACGCGCAGGAAGCAAAAACGTCGCCATGGTCGATCATTCAACACCAAAGTGGCGAGTTCGTCGTCAGTTCTGTTGCTCACCAGCAAAAGATGTGTAAAGCCGCTGTTGCCAACCTGCGCGTGAACATCCACCCGTTACCGTCGGCCCAAGTAGGTCATGGGAAGCGCATATACCAAGACATACATGAAGGTATGGTTTTTATTGCCCTGGGAGTCGACTGAGAGTGTTCACCCTTGTTCGTAGGTGATCAAGCCGAGATTGTGTTCACGCTGATTGGCGAACCCCCCTTCACTTTCACATATCAACGTGCTGAGCCCAGCCCTAAGAAGGGAGGCAAGCCTGGAAAGATCCTCGAGACCCACACAGTCTCGGGCGTCATGACGCGTGAATATTCCGTCTTTTCAGCACTCGAAGGTATACTTGGGCCCACGCATGGAATTTCAGTATATTGACGAATGTCTGACAGGCACGTGGACAGTGACGTCCATCTCAGACCGTTACTGTCGATATCCGTCGTTGCAGGAAGGTCTTGAAAAGCCAAGGCACTGAGGTGTCTTTAGAACATTGCTTGATCCTTGCATATTCGCGCACTTGTAGCTTTAGTTCAATATTCAATTCACACACCACGCCTACGCCTTCCCTCGCGGAACCAGATCAAATGGGATTGCACAGAGATGACAATGTTTTCTGCAAGTGTCCATAAGGATTCTAGACCTGAACAGATGAGATGTAGAACCACTTGGAGACTGAAATATCGTTAGAGTTAGCCGACCCACAGGCAGGCATCACACTCACTTGAAGGATCAATGGGGGCGGGGGGCTGCCTCGAGTCAAGAGGAATGGTGGTGTAGGTAGGATCGTGAGGCTCGGTCAAGCCGGGGCCCGGAACTGTGAGATTACGACTAAGAAAGTGTGGAGTGAGTCCACATTTGAGTCATGACCAAGTTGAGATGAACGCACATCGAGAGGTCATAGGAAGCGGTCTTGGCTGGGGTATCGCCAATGACGAGGCGGCGCCACGCCTCGTGACACTCGTGGATGATCTCGGTTGCATACTTCTTGTTTTTGGCTTCGCCGGAGAAAGCAAAGGCGTTCTCGCCCTTGCCGTCGGGAATCTTGTAGATCCTGTATTCATCCGTCAGCAAACGCTTCCTCATGAATGAGAAAAAAAAAAGTGGGAAACTACCTGAACCACTCGTTGGTAGCCCTGATCAGGCCAGGAAGGTGACGCTCGACGTCTTCGATGTCGTTGAGTTTTGGAGCGAGGGGGTCATGGATATCGACGACGATGACTTTCCAGTCTGTTTCGCCTTCGTCGAGCAAGGCCATGATGCCGAGAACCTTGACCTGCTTGACCTGACCGGTGTAACCAACCTGCTCGCCGATCTCGCAGACATCGAGCGGGTCGTTGTCACCCTTGGCCTTGGTCTCTGCATGAATGTTGTTCGGGTCCTCCCAGGTCTACCAGAGGTCGGCGATGTGCGGAGATAGTGCGGCTGGAATGGCGCGAAGGACGCACCTGAGGGAACGCGCCGTAGTTCCAGATGTAACCATGGTGGGGGAAGCAGTTGCGGACGAAACGCAGGCGACCCTTTTTGATGTCCTGTTTGATGGGGTTGAAGCCCTCCTCCTTGGAGATTTCCATTTTGGCGTTGGTCCAACGGGGGACCTCGACGATCATGTTGAGGATGCCATTGTTCCTGTCGGCGAAAAGCGGGATGTCGTGGAAGGAGGAAACGACTTGGCCGTTGCGTTCGATGTACACTCTGTGATCTGATATGATGATCAGTGACCACCAGGGTTTGCGAAGACGAGACGGCGCACCGAGGGTGTTGGGTGCACCGATGAGACGAGGGGTGTATTCTGTCGAGCAGCGTCAGCATGAACGCGAAGGGTTTGGGCGGGGAAGGCCATACGGGCTGCCATGGACGCTCTGGACGAGAGATGGCGGATATGCTGGGAGAGTCGAAAAGTAGCGAGCGATGTCCCGGTCATATCCGCACGAGCACAACCCGATTCGCACGCAACGCCAGCTACTAAAGTACACGACTACCCTGCCCGTCTCGAAAACGACCCACCGTTCAGGTCCAACCGGAGCAGCAGTCGCTCTACATGCCGTCGCACCTCCCCGTTCCATTCGAATCCCTTTCCTCTCACAAACGTCCGCTGAAACACCGTCTGGTTCCCCGTGCTCGTCATCAGGATCGACTTGGACGCATCCCCCGTCGCAGTAAACGGCTGTTGGGAAGTCGAGAGCGACAGCTGTTCGTAGAACGAATCTAGGAGTGTATGCAGACTCTGTGGATCGCTCAGAGCAGTGCTTTACTCGGCGCACGCGATGTTCACCTTGTTGATCTCCGATACCACCTGCTGTCGCTCCTGGACCATCACACCTACCTTGTCATCACCGGCTGCGAGACTCCCTTCAAACAGCAATGCTGGAAGCACGTCCCCACCCCATCGCTCAACTTGTGCCACGAACCGTTCGCAGACCTCGAAAATAGGTCGGAGGATCGCAGCGAGCGTCGGATGGGAAAGCAAGCATCCCGTCACGAGACGCTCCAAGTATGTGGTATGGAGGTTCCGAAGCGTCGTAAAGTCGAGATATGTCCGATCAGTGTTCGTTCCCGCATCTGCGCTGCCGCCGCTCGGTGAAGCCTTCCGACCAACGCTCTCGGATCGTGCACGCCGAGGTTTGTTTAGTAGCTCCCTGAACCGCCTAAACTCTTCGTCGACAACGTCTATCATGACGTACCCCAACAGACTGTCGAGAAACCATCCCATGTCCCTGACGACTCCCCAACCGCAACGTAGCAGCTGCTTTCGCACCTCGAGGTCCTCGGTAGTCCCACCCTCTCCAAGGCCCGTCCACCTGCGTCGAGCTCGCTGAGCATTCGACAACGACGTCCAGCACGTATGGATGCGAGTATGCGTTTTGCGCAACGATGACAGATAGTTGAACAGTGCAGAGTAAATCTGCAGATCCGAAGGGTAAAGGAAATGGTCGAGAGGCCAAGCGACGTTGTACGTGAGAATGAGAGTGGTCCCGAGAAGGAGGTCGTCAAAAGAAGTGATCTCCCCAAGATTACTGGTCGTCGATGATGAAAGCACCTTGTCGCTGAGAGAAGGGAGCAAGGGCCGAATTGGCCCAGAAGGCATTTGAAATTTGACGTGCAACAAGGATGGGTCATGTTGAGCTGTCGTCCCCAGAGACGCCCTAAGGAGGGCGAGGTTCAGATCTTGTTCCCTGATCATAGAGGTGCCGCCAGAACGCGTGGTTAAGCGGGATATTTTGAGGTGTTCGATGTCTCGTATGAGGGCTAGGCTAAATTCCCCGTTGCGCAAAAGGAAGTAGTTTGCGCTGCGAAAGTGAGTACTAGTACGATCCCGACCCGTGACACGCTTACAGTGACACGACGGATTCTTCTACGTCCTTGCGCGTGAGGACGTTCAGCCATAACCATTCGCTGACGTTCGTCCGGATTTGAGAGATGACCAGGTCAAATCTGTACTGGTCTTCAGGCAGTACGGTGTCTAACAAATTGGCATGCTGTAAGGCCTGTTCTCGTGGAATCTGACTTTCCCATTTCTTCTTTTTTACCGTTGCAATGGCTCGTCCGACATAGATGATGGATTCGCGCGACTGATGAGATACGCACGAGGGCATCGAGCCTGCAAGAAGTACATAGCTGTCCGACGCCAGAGGATCGACGGGTGATAGAGACCCATGGACCAAGAATGCAGCCAGCTGCCCGCGCCACGTACGTTGAACCGCGACTGCTAGTGAAGACATGATCTGGGAGATGCGATGTACGCCCGTCTTTGAACGGGTGAGCAGCATGTCGATCAGTGGACCGGGCTGCCACTGGTCTTCACACTCGAGCTGTGTCATCAAGGACTCGAGTGCGGCGAGCGGCGCGTCCCACTCTGCAAAGGTTGCACGCACCGCGGCGAGTGGGACGAAAAATCCCTGGCCGACGAGCTCTGGGTCACGGCGGAGGATTTTAGCCTCGGTGTCTACGACCAGACTCTCATAGTCGTCTTTGAGAATGTGGTTGAGCGTCGCGCACAACGCGCAGACGTATCTTGAACGCGACCGCGCAAGCGTTTCACATGCCTTTTTGATTTTGCGGTATCGAAGGGCGATCTGGCCGAGCACTTGGAGACATTGTTCCTCGCCGGGGTGTAGGAGGGGACGAAAGGCGGGATGCAGGTCGTGATCTGAGGTGAACAGCGACGAGGAATGGCCGGCGAGGACGAGCAGGACCTCTGCAATCATCGCTCACGTCTCCTTCGCGGGAGAACCGGCGTCGGGACACACCTCGTCACAGCCACCACCGCGTCCGTGACGGGGCCGACAGTGACCAAGACCGCCCGTCTCCATGTCCACCGCCAACCCACAGATGCTGGAACGCCAGCCAGGCAAGGCACTACAGATGCATCTCGCTCTGGACGACGCGTTCGCCGACGGCGACGACCAACCCTTCGAGTTCAGTTCCGCAGCCGTCCGCAAACATCTCGCTGAGCAAGAATACTGGGCCACCGAAGACCAGGCGACGGTGACCAGCTCGGCGGACGCACTCGACACCTCGGTATCGACGCTTTGTCTGGATGGCAGCACCTCCGGCACCAAGTCGGACTCGGCCAGCTTTGCGTCCTGCGAGTCGCAGGCGCATACACCCATCGAGCAAGAGTCACCACACGATCTGTCAACTATCCCATTGTCGGAGCCCGAGAAACAGGCGGACCTTCACGCCGACGTCTTGCACGAAAAAGATGACAACAGGGAGGAACTCGCTCACCCTACGGTGCACATTGACGTCTCTAAACCCCCATCAAGCCGCGTCTCTGTCATGACACAGATTGAGGATAGCACTGCAGCACCTGATAGTCCTGAAGCCCCCAGTCCTACGCCATCAGCACTAGATTTGCCAGCGATGACCGCTTCCTCGTTTCCAGATTCCCACCTGTCGGTCCCACCACCTCAAAATCACAGACCGTCCCGTTCAACCGGACCAACTACATTTCAGAAGGTGGTGAGCAAAACACGACCACACTTTCTTCCCCCAAAGAATGCGCGAGAAGACCTCAAACACCTCGCCGATTGGGCAGCTATGATGAATCAGAGTCGGGCGGCAGGTGACACGTCTCAACTCGCCATTCTGTCTTCACACTGAAGCGGGATCTACAGAAGAAAAACGGCGAAAGGCTCTACAAGAACGCAGATTAGCTCGCGAATTCCGAGTCGAGCAATCCATTCGTGTATGGGAGGAGGTGATAGTCCCTGACTGGCGTGTCGTACATCGAGATCCCGGCCTTCGCAAGCTGTGGTGGAATGGAATTCCTACAAAATGGCGTGCCTCGATGTGGGAGCGTGCTGCAGGCAATGCATTGACTCTGAGCAAAGGTATATCATCCATCAAAGGATAATAGTAATAGTTCTGACCCAAATCATGGAATCTTTAGATAACTACCGCACTTGTCTCTCGCGCGCAAAAAGGGCCCTATCTTCAGGTGTTTTCCCTGCAGAAACACTTCAGGCGATCGAAGAAGACATACTTGTCACACTCCCTGCTCTCCATATTTTTCACCCTGAGACTGGCCCTCTCTACCAAGACTTGAAAGATATGCTTTGCGCATGGGTTGTCTCGCGTGCGGATGAAGGCTTGGGTTATACCCCCGGAACATCAAGGATAGCTGCTATGATCCTTATCAACATGTCCGCACCACAAGGCTTCGTAGTTATGAGAAATCTACTAGAAAGACATTGTTTGAGATCATTTTATGGGAACACGGACACAAAAGAAGACGTGAGTCGGCTTAATGGGAAACGACACAGTCTGACTGAACCACAGCAACCAGGTTGAGGCATATTATCGGTGAGAGTTCCATGACACCACATTTTGTGCGATGTTTGATTTGGGGAGCAGGATTTTTGACACTTTGCTGGCTGACAGTATGCCAAAGAGTGAGTGATATCTTATCGCGCACAGGTGCGATGGCGACTGAAAGGTTTACCTGAACTCAGTATACTTCAACTTCAAACAGCACCAGATATCACCAGCTGCATATCTCCCTAGCTGGCTGATACCTCTGTTTCTGGATCATCTGCCATTCGAGGCATGCGCAAGACTATGGGATGTAGTGATGCTTGAGGGCGATTCGTTTCTGTTCCGCGCGGCGCTCGCTGTCCTAGCCGTTTTAGAGCCACGACTTTTTTTCCCTGAACGACAAGAACTCCTTGACCTTCTCAAGTGAGCCAAGATACAGGTTTAACATTGCATACTGACTAGGATGTGTTGCTCTGTCTCAGGGGTGAGAATAGAGCCGCCATCGAGGTGGCTCGACGCGACGGCCGTGCTCTTGACGGAGGAAAATACGAGATATATGGAGTTGGTGAGGAGACGCTCTGGGATCAAATCGAAAGCATGGATGAATGGTGGAGGGAGACGACGTGGAGGAGATTGACACAACGTGAATTACCGGACCTATAGCTACGCGTTCCACAAATCAGCGAATGGATTGCAGTTGTCACCCTACACTATCTTCGTCATCGTCTACTGCGGTTTTATACAGTGCATACATCTTTCTTCGATTTGTATCTCTGGTGTCCTCAGCGCTTGCAACGGCAAACAGTTTTTGCAAAATAGCTTCTCGTAATGTACTGTGGAGCATTGGACTGTCTGTGTAAGGTACATCTGCACAGGCATTCGAGAGGATTGTGGGATACTCAAGGCCTGAGACTCGTGCCCGTTTGTGAGAATTTGACGTTCGTGGCCGCAGTCCGGCGAGTAATGGCCTAAACAACGATTCTTCAATATGCGTATACGTCGTGTTTGTCGACGTAAGGGCAGCGAAGGATATGAAAGGGGACAATAATGGGATGATGGGGACGGGGACGGGTGAGTCGGAAGCGGACAGAGCCTTTTCTAGTTCCTCTAGGTATATTTCTCCCAGATGGAAGGTAAGGCCAGCTGGGACGCGTACATCGGTGGGGCTGGGGAAAGATCTCAATCGACTGGGACAAGGTTCAGGAAAGAGAAACTGACCAGAGTGGACCACCTGTATTTGTAAGGATGGAGGTATACTCCCGAAGAGCGGAGAGGTCCCATTTAGCTCGTATGAGGAGCCTGAAGGAGGCATTGAGAAAACGCCGGACGAGCATGTAGTATTTGTCCATTCTTGGAGAAGATGAGCGCGAGCGGGTAGGGAACGCGTGCGGTACATACCGTAGACGGTCTATTCCGTTCCATTCTCTGACTGTTGTGATCCAGAAGCCCTTGAGGAAAGTTAGTGAAGCCGGGATGCTGGCGATCGTCAGGAGAAGCTCGGCCAACTCCTGGGCAAGGTCCTGCTGTACGCGGGGCTTGTCGGACATCCAAAAACCTGAGACAGACGTGAGGCAACTGGCGAGGGATGAGAAACGGGGACTTGCAGTAGAACAGTCCTTTCCACAACTTGGTGATCTCGATTTCTGGGAGAGCATTGTTTTCGGGATTCGAGAGGAACAAGGCGAGGTGTTTGACTGCCTTGTCCCTTGTCTTCTTGTCTACCAAAGGCTGGTGAGCAAAGAGACGGAATGAGAAGAAAAGACACACCGGACGATGCGAGATATTTGCCCAACGGCGGCGACGACGAGGTCATGTTCTGTTCTCGATCGGATCGGATTGCGGAAGTGAAAGGATATCCTTGGTCACGTGTGAGCATTCACGCTTGATTAGCGGAGTTTCAAACGTATAACCCACCGAAAGATGAAAGGACCCATCACCTGCCATGGTCAGCTCGTCGTCGTCGTCGTCGACCGCGCTCACTGACATTGATAGTCCTCGATGTTTCCCTTGGAAAGCCCGCCGAGGGTGTCCACGTCAATCTCCAGGTCTATCGCGATGGCCGTGATTTCGGCGTGTTCGATCCTGTCTCTCAGCAGTTCAGTCCATGTTCTTTCTCAGGATCTAATCGTTGACCATTCCGCTTGTCAGTGTCACCGACGCCGACGGTCGCTGCATGACGCTCACCCCCCCACGCGACTCCGAGAGGGCGAAACAAGCACCTCATTTCCAGATCGCCGCTGGCATATACAAGATCGTCTTCAAGCCAGAAGAGTATTTTGAAAGGACTGGCAGAAAGTGTTTTTATCCCTGGATCGAGGTCATCAATCCAGCGGGCACATCCGTCCCTTCCTTGCTGACCAGCCGCATCTCACAGATCCCCTTCCGAATCGAAAGTCCAGACGAGCATTACCACATTCCCCTCTTAATCAGCCCGTACTCATTCACCACATACAGGGGCAGTTAATTCACAGCCTACTGCAGCAATTAGATATAATACAAAGTCCTCTATTGTACCACCCAGCGTCAAGGTGTGATCTAGCACGTGCTGTTGTGAACGCGGCTGCTCCAATCATTCTCGAATGCGCAAGCGCTATTGTGCGAGTACTCTCGCGTATTGCACACCCTTGATATGCACACCCCGCATGGAAGACTTGACGTTCTGGATGAACATGTCCCGGTTCTTTCGCAGCTCTTCCGCAGCCTCTGCAGCCTCGTTAACGATCAAACCGACGCAGACTGACCATGTCTTCCTACCTTTGTTCAATGGGTCATCCGCGTTCGGCTCCAGGAACAGATACTGTAGTCCGACCATCACCGAGTTCAGATTCAGCACCGGCTTCCAGTCTTCTCGAAGAATGTTCAAGCAGACATTGCCCTCCAAATCTACGTTTGGATGATATATCTTGATGACGATCAGTATTTCGTGAGTCGAATACGCTGGGAAACGCATACGGTTTGTGTGCACTTGACCTTTGGTGGCTCATGGGGGTAGTTGTTATTGATCGTAAACGAGAAAACGAATGCCCCGCCGCGATACATTCCTGTATTGACTAGTAGTAAACGTCAGCGCTAGAGAGGACACGTGTTCCCAGACCTTCATCGGGAGTAATGGTGAGCGTGAAGTTCAGCAGATCAGCTGGGTCGGGGAAATGCGTCTTCATCGTCGGTGGTAGGTCAAGCTCGGTCAGGTCTGGTACATTGGCGGGGTCCACAAGGCATCCAGGACGACCATCGGGAGTGGCTAGACAGACCTTTCTGTACGCGTATCTGTGCGGCGCTGGTCTTTGGCTTCTTCTTGGCCGCCGCGTCCTCGTTCTTCTTCATGCTAAGGATCTGTGCGACAGATCAGTCATGGGGCTGGTCCACGGTAGCGGTGCAGACCTTCAACATCGTGAACTAGTCCCTGGGAGATGGTGGGGTGAGGTAGAAATGTGGCGGCATGTGCCGAGCGTGCACCATTGGCGACGTCTCTGATCGTGATAGCCTGATCCATCAATGTCCGATCTATCAGAGACGCTGCCAGTCATCGACCTCGACCTCTTTCTCTCAGAGCACGACGGCTCCGAGCGAGTACAGCAGGAATGCGAAAAGGTGCGCACACCAAGCTTTCCGTCCAAGCTTGCTTGAACTCAACCCACATCCCTGCTAGGCTGCCGACGCTCTCATAACGTACGGGGCTCTCCTCGTGCATGACTCTCGCGTGTCAGAAGAGGACAACAACGTCTTCCTCGATCTCGTCGAGGACTACTTTGCGCAACCACTCCAGGAACTCAGAAAGGACGAGCGCCCTGAGATTTCATATCAGGTCGGGGTTACCCTCGAGAACACCGAGAAGCCAAAGTGTGCCGTTCACCAGCCCTGCCTCGATATCATCGCCCGCCTCGATCCTGCTGAAAGACCCTTGGACATCTCTGGTCACCATCCGGATCCCAAATGTCGTTTCTTTTGGAAGATGGGCATCCCGCCTCCATACGAAACACAATACCCGGCGCTAAATGCACCAAACATTATCCCTCAAGCCCCTGTCCTCAAAGACAGCTGGCAGCCTACCATGGAGAAGTGGGGGAGGTCCATGAAGGATGCGTACGGTACTCTCTTTCCACGCCTACTGTTGCTCATGTGCGTTGTTTTGTCAAGCGTCGAGAATATCGCGGAGATGACTGCGATCGGTCTTGGACTCCCTCGAGACACTATCAAGGAGGCGGGAAAATACGGGCAAGGTCACATCCATCCTCTGCAAGACTACACTTTGACCGTATCCGCGCAGACCGCATTTACTTGGTCCAACTGCTTCTGATCTCACCAAGTACGGCGAGAAAGATACCATTTTGGCAGGATTTCATACAGATCTCAATTGCCTCACTATTCATGGTCGCTCGCGATACCCAGGCCTCCATATCTGGGCACGGAACACAGGAAAGCGCATTCAAGTCAGATTTCCGCCAACTGGACGCTTTCTTCTCGTACAAGCAGGAAAGCAGATAGAACATCTCACTGGAGGTCTTATCAAGGCTGGCTTCCATGAAGTGGTCGTGAACGAAGCGACTGTCGATGTGAGTCGTGTGTGGACACATGACTTCTACGCTTGACATGCACCCTTTCCAGACCATTGCGAAACGCAAGCTTAGCCACCCAGATCGGCCTCTTATCAGAATCTCATCGACTTTCTTCTGGCACCTTTCTTCTGATTGGGATCTCTCCCCTCTGCCGACGTTGATAGAGCGCGCAAAAACGTTCGAGGCGGTGCCTGATGCGGAAATCGCGACTTTGTATCCCCCTATGAAAGTAGGACAACAGGTTCAGAAGTAAGCGCTTTATGTTCTTCGCCGCGGCTTTCGACTGAAGAGGTATCGCAGCGAACTCAAACACATAGCCCTCATGGCCTGATGACCACCGCGGTGAAATCCATATCAGTAGTACAACGTCCCTCACTCGTAGCTTCCGTATGGAGTTGAAGTTGAATTCAATTACTATTAGCGTATGCGATGAGTAGAAAGTATACAGTTATTTTCCACGGGGAATCGCAGCCCCAAAAACGCGGAGGACACTTTGAAGCTTGACCGTCATCTCGTCCCATTCTGCCTGAGGATCCGAGAGCGCTGTGATAGCACCACCAGCACCCATGACCCACTCTTCTACATCGGAGTCGGTGGTCGACTCTGCGGTCTTTGGGGAGGAAGGTTCGGACATTTGGTTATACCGATCATCGTATTTGAAGCAACTCCGAATGGTAACCGACCAATCTCCACCACCTCCTACGCACCAGTAACCAAAGACACCTGAATAGACGCTCCGTTCGTTGTCTTCGAGGGTCTGCAGGATTTGGACACTACGCTTCTTAGGCGCTCCGGTCATGCTACCTATAAAATACGAGGTTAAAACGACGCGAATGAGTGTCACCACAAAATTCTACCAGGTGGGAGGCTACGCCTCAACAATTCCCAACCAAGGGCACCATTGGCATACCGACCGTCCAGTTCATCCGCACCGTCAGTAGGTCTCCCTTGAATGACGCTGACGAGTTGCCAGACGGTCTTGTACTCCTCAACCGTGCAGAATTGAGTTACTTCAACGTCTTCACCGACGACACTGTGGAGATCGTGCCGTATGAGATCGACTATCATTAGGTTCTCCGCAACTTCTTTCACGCTACCACGAAGCGCTTGTTCTGCTACAGTGCGCGTGATGCCAGGTCCTTTTCGAACGGTGCCTTTGATGGGACGTAGTTGAAACGTTGATCCCGGTGGGCGAGAAAAAGAAAGAAAACGCTCTGGTGACGAAGCCAGCAGTGTTGTTGGATGTAACCGAAGATATCCAGAATGAGGGGCGGGATTTAATTCGCGGAGATGCTTGTAACGTTCCCATGAAGAAGAGTGTTGGCCAGCCTTGTGAGTGACAGGGTCGTTTAAAACGACTCTTGTATTAGCTGTGAGGCATAGTTCGTAGGAATCCCCCGCGTAAAGACATTCCTTTGCCATATTGATTCGAGAAATATACAGCTCCTTGTCGGGTAAGATGACAGTTGCTGTACCGGGCCGCACCTTCGTTGAAGAAGGGACAACATTATATGAATGAGTAGTATAATCTGGGGTTGTGTGTTTGAGTCTTGTCGCCGTTTCAGCGAGCCATTCTTCGTCACTGTCTATAATAGATTGAAGATAAATTATATCCGTCTTGTTGTCTAGAACGATGCTACGTTCTATAAATACCAGGTTCACGTCTGGATGACGCTTCTCCTCGGGAGCTGCCGTTGAGGGCACGCCGAGCGATTTGACACCAAGCTCGTAAGATAAGTAGCCGACTAAGCCTCCCCAGAAGGGCAAGTCGAATGAGCCATTGCAGGCTTTGCGTTCGCTCATGAACGAAGATAACCACGACCAGACATCGTGTGATTCTAGATGGATGTGGGAAACTGAGTTGCCTATGTGAAGTGATAAGAGGGAATCGCCGATAGAATATGTGATACGAGGAGAGGATGAGTGGAGACAACCAATGATGGTATATCGCCCAGGCTGGGCGAGGGATTCCAGCATCACAAAAGGAGATGATTCGTCTTTCGCGCCAAAAAGCTCGCAGATAGCCACTGCGTCTGCGCCTGGGAGATGCAGAGTGGACGTAAGAACTGTTCCCGGAGATGAGGGGTGGGTGGAAGCAAGTGGTGGGTGTGGATTTGGCCAGGGTGTGCCGAACCTTGCTGCAAATGTCGCGTCCCGCGAGTGAATAGCACGACCTCGGGTAGCGTTCCAGGAACGGGCCAAGCGCCAAAAGTTGATCATCACTTCAACGCCCCCGCCTCGCGTGAGGACGGATTCGGGATGATATTGCACCGCCCAGAATGGATGCTTGGTATGTTTAAGAGCCATGACCGTCCTTTTAATCCCCAAATCATCAGAGGCCCACGCGAGCACCTCCAGGTCTTCGACTCCATTGAGTTGGGCATGGAGGGAATGATAACGAACAGCTTCCACGATACCGACGGCTTTGAATATGTCCGTTCCCGCGTGTTCCAAGACGGAGACTTGACCATGCTTCACGATAGGTAACCTCTTGATTGTTGCACCACATTCCGTGGCCAGACTTTGTAGCCCAAGACATACACCAAAGATAGGTAGCAGATAATGCTCATCGAGTTTCCACAGATGTTTGACGACTCCAATGTCCGCAACGACGTCAGGAGATCCGGGACCGGGACCCACGATGATGGCGGTGAAGTACTGAAGGAATGGCAGTAGTTCTGATAGTGTTAGTTCATCGTTCTTGATGATATAGATTTGGCTGGACGGTGCCGCTTTGCGACAGAGGGATGCAAGGCTGGAAGGGAAACGATTCAGACCGGACAGCATTACAATCGTATGTGCGACCCACTTGAACGTGAAGGAGTCGTAGGAATCCAGGAGGAGGATTCGCTCCGGCGGAAGGGACATGGTCGGTCGGGAAGAGCAGGCGTGAGGTTGCTCAGACAGACTCCGAGCCGTGAAGCTTGTGAAAAAATCAAATCTTAAAATGAAGGAGCATGAAAGGGATAGCTAATAATGTTAGGCCGACATGGAGAAGGAAAGAGGTCAAGTCGTGAATGAAACGAATCGCGGCGGCGTCCTAACCTGAACTTGGACGTCCACCAGTCGCGCCAAGCTTGCATGGCATCCATGAAAGATGGACATCAAAAGCTTTTTGAAAAGGTAAGCTCAAGTCTGTATGGTCTGATTGCTGATCATTGATCAGTTACAGCTCAAACCGATATGTGTACCCTTACTCGAGAAATCCCAGCTTGCACCACCAAATGTCTCCCTTGTGTTGCAGCTCCTCTCTGCCCTGGAGGATACTCTCGGACAGCACTCCGAATCAGCACTCTCCGCTAACCTCGCATCATATGTATTTTTCCCTCTATCCACGATCTTACGTCGAAATCCATCGAGCAACATCCCAGACCAAGTGATGGAGAAGCTCCTCGGAGTACTCGCAACCTTATGTGGTTCGTGGTGGTGGACCGGCGATCTGGAGGTCTGGAGCCAGATGTTCATGTTGTGCAGCTCCATCATCGGTAGTCTCGAGGGGAAGGGGAAAGGCAAGGATCGAAGTGATGAGACCAAGGAAGCTGCCGCACGATGTCTATTTGCACTTCTCCGTGAACGAGCGGATTCAGAAGCACCACTCGAGGCCCAATATTCTTCCGCTCAACAGCGTCTCGCTCAATTCCAAGTGCATGCACACTCTACGCGGTTCTTGCCTGTAATAGGGCAGACTGTGGATTTCCTCCTGTCGACGGCCAAGTCACCTCACCGGGCCTTGCAAAGCTTCTCTCTACAATTACTGGACATCATCCTCAGGGTTTATGCCCCAACTCGCTTCATTCCATCGGTACTACCAGGTGTTGTCAGTTCGATGACACGGATTTCCCTAGCCTCCCAGGGAAGCAAGAGCTGGGAAAACGGAGAAGTTGTTGCAGCGGCCCTTGTCGTCATACAGAACGTAGTGGTGCTCTCCATCGGAGATGTCGTTTGTATTGCGGACGGGGCGATTCGCAGTGTGGTCGATCTCGAAGACTTTGCACATTTCAACGATGCACCAAAGGCAGAGTTACAGCCAACGACATCGGTGCCTTACCTAGTCACCCGCACCTCTTCCTGGCTGAGGGCTTCTGCCTCACAGCTTCATATCGCATTGAATACACTCACTCCATTAGTTAATCACCCAACACCTTGCGCATTGACTGCACTAGCCAGCATGGCGAAAGAAATTTTAGCTACCACCTCATTGACCCTTCCGCAATCACAACCACTCTTGCTGTCGTGGTTACTCTCGCTGTCCAATTCGTCTTATCCCCAGGTTGCTGAGCCCGCAAACGGCTCCATCTTTGACCTTCTCTCGTGTGTTTCGGCGCGCCATTCACTGCTGCAGACCCTGACGCAGATTGCTAAAAATAGTCTTGGTTCTCTGCCTCGTTGGATCGGCTCTCAGGCGGATTCGAAGGTGGAACACATCGCCGGTCAGGTGGAAGCAATCTGTCGACTAGCTCAATCCACTGCTTCAAAAGGTCTTGGGCTTTCGTCTCTCTCGCTAGGATTGAGTCTTCTCCTCGGTCCTAGCGGAGGTATCGAACGATGGGGCTGGACCTTACTTTCAGTTTTGGAGTTCAGAACTCCTCCCGTCACGGTACATCATGCACCTGGTATGCAACTCTTTCTGGAAGGTGACCCCGAGTCAGCAGAGAGGATCACTTTTCCTGAAGTCTCATTCAAAAATGTCCTCTCGAGGTCCGCAAGTGATGCTCTCGCAAGGATGCTCAGAGCATTAGGTCGCGCAAGCGGCGACAACTGCCTTTACGCAATCGAGTGGTTTGCCAGTACCGGGCGCACTTCCGAGTCGCGCACCGCTGTGACGGCTCTCTGGTGTGCAAGTCGACTGCTGGAAGGTGTCAGTGGTACTTTCCTCGACAAGGAGGACCAACTCTCGCAGCACGTCACCACACACAGCAAGCGACTCGAGAGGTTCGCTAGAGGACTTGCTCGAGACGTCGCAGAACTGTGGACCGTTGAACCCACTGAGACCGCCAATTCCTCATCTCACTCACTGGACGACGATTCCCTCCCGCGAACGGAATTCACAAAGGGATTGGCCGTAATACGGGCTACAGCAGACATCGCGGAACCTCGTCGCTTCACACTCCCCGACTTGAATTTCCAACCTCTATTACACAAGACATTTTGTCTTCACCTCCTCGCAATCAGCGCCAACATCTTACAAGCCAATTTCACGCCGCTTCTTGTACACGTCTTGTATCCCATCCTTCACTCTGTCGTCTCTCCGACACCGCATCTCTCTCTCACTGCACTTGCTACTCTCACCTTTATCGCCAACGCGACCTCTTATGCATCACCTGCGAACCTGTTATTCTCGCATTTTGACTATGCTCTTGACGCAGTATCCCGTCGGCTGGGCCGCCGATGGCTTGATGTTGACGCTACCAAGGTCCTGGTAATACTGGTCCGCCTAGTCGGCAGTGACGTCGTCCAGAAGGCAGGGGACGTAGTGGAAGAGTGTTTCGACAGACTTGACGAGTATCATGGATACGAAGTACTCGTCGAAGGCCTAGTGGAGGTCTTGGGAGAGGTTATCAGAGTCATCGAAAATGACGAGCTCCACGTCCAAGATGCACGTAAAGAGGACCCTCTCGCGCCGTTGAAAGTCCAGAATCTCGATTCACTACTAGATTGGGTTTCTCATCGCAACGATCCCCCGCAGGAATATGATGACACCGACTATGGTCCTGCCCCTCGTCAAGCCTGGGGTGACCTTGACAAAGGGGAGGGCGAAAGGGCAGAAGATGATATCAAGCGAGAAAATAATCCTGACCAAGAAGAGCCGCTCACATCTGCGCAGGCTTTGGCAAAGCAAATGGTTTCACGATCAATTTATTTCCTCACCCATGGCTCACCTGTCATCCGGGCCCGGGTTTTGCTGCTCCTAAAATCTGCTACACCTGTGCTATCCGAATCCGCACTCCTTCCCTCCGTCCATCAGGCTTGGCCGTATATCCTGAACCGGATGAATGACACAGAAGTTTTCGTCGTCAGTGCTGCGGCAGCATTGGTCGAATCATTGGTTGGCCATGTGGGCAGTTTTATGGGCCGGAGGATCTGGGACGACATCTGGCCCCGATTTACCACCATCTTGACAAAGCTCGAGGTTGCGGACGGACAAAACGCTCTTACACGCCGGGGTCGTGGTGCTGTCGGGACAGAATCAGCGTACACTCATTCGCACCGTTTATATCGGACAATCTTAAAGACTATGACCGCAGCAGTAACCGGAGTCCACATGCGAGATGCCTTAGGGTGGGAGGTTATCCTGATTTTCCGGCGCTTTCTGCACCGCGAGGCACACGAAGAATTGCAAGCATGTGCAAGGGAACTGTATACGGCGCTCAGGAACGGAAATGAAGACGCCGTCTGGCTAGCGCTCATGGCTACATCAGGACGTGTATCGTGCAGCGTTGCTTTCTTGAAAGAACCCAAATGGAATATCGACAACAATGTGGCTCTTATCTTGAGAGAGTAACGCCATGTGGAACCTGAGAAGACGGAACAACCGGAGACTCATGGTGTAGCTGGAGAAACGTGGCGCCGGATTTCCACGCCTGCTTCTTTGAAGAGCCTTGCTGATGCCTCGTCTCTGCCACAATTTATTAGAAGCCGACTTGAGAGAGATAAAGCAAACACATACACTTTATAGCTTAGGTGGTAAACAACCATCTTAACGCCGCTCTGTATTATCTTGATAGTGCACTTAAGACACGGGCATCTGAAACGTGACGTTATAATCGACAAGGCAAAGGAATGATGGCGGGCGAACGTATTGCAATACAATATCGCGTTGGTTCCCACTCGGTCACGACCTGCTTCTAGGAGGGCATTTTCTTCCGCATGCAGGCATAGACACTCAACGTCACACGTGCCTGCAATCTGATTGCACCGTGCACAGCCACCTGGATTCACAGTCAATGAGACAAACAGAAGTTGATTGGTGTTCCTCGCCGTCATTGCAGTTTGTCACGCCGCGCGGAGTGCCATTGTATCTGAACAGTTCGGATATCATCTCTGTCGAAATCCACGAATGACTTACTTACCCTGTGGAAACGATGCGATTATCACGGACCAGAATAGCACCAACTCGGCGCTTCATGCAGTTCGAACGCTGAGATGCCAGCTCAGCGAGGGTCTGGAAACGGGACGATCAGTTTCGGATGAGCATTCGGAAGGACATTCCATGCCATGAAATAGGTATCCCACTGGGGGCGCAATCGTTCGGCATTTGTCATATCCAGCGAATCTAGGTGAAGACGTAGCTCTGATAAGGACTGGAACGTGTTGATGACGTCGAGCTTCACAAGATGGCTCATTCCGCGAAGACCCGGCAATGGTTTTTGATTTGAGCTCGGAGGATTCACATCGATTCCGAAGACGCATTCGTCGTCTTGACGAACAAATTCCTCCAGCGATAGAGAACCTGGGCTGACCTTGGCTTCGGTGTGGGTTAGAGACAGTCTCCCAGGTAGACAGATCCCCTGCAATCGACGGTAACGCTGTAGCAACGGGGCATCTACATTCACAAGCAAAAAGAAGGGTCGCTTGGCAAAAAGGTTGACAAGGGGACTGGTGGTCAAGTCGACCGTCACAAATTTTTTTCGCCAATTTCGGGTAACATGGGTGAGAAGTTCCTCGGGGGAGGCGAATGTCACTGGATGGGAATGCTGAGGGAATGCTGAGGATACTGGGGAGTTCATATTGAGAAAAGATTGCCTCTCGGAGGTATCTGGAGACCGGGACGATCCCGACGTTTCAGAGAGATGTACGCCTGACGCATGAATCGCAGGTGTGACAATGTGCGGCTATGCAGTGCCAACACACATGAGTCGAAATTCGTCAAGATAGATGGACTGGACTTACATGAACGAGATCCGTCTGAGCGAGGTGCACTGAAGTGAAACCTTTCGAGACGAGGTGGTCCTCAATTGTTGACTTGCCAGCAAGCCGTGTGCCTACTATGGCTATGAACATTGCAATGGATGGTGGGTGATAGAACACAAGAGTTTATCTGACACTTGACCAAAGATGGTATGTAGTTCTAAATTTCAGTGTACACCTGATCTGGTGAATGTAAGGCAGTGTCTGTACGTGGCAAAGAGGCCGAAATCATTTTAGAATTCCCAGCAGACGGCGTCATGGCCCCTCGAAGACTCCAAGGAAGCTTGCCTCTACAAAGTTCATACGGCGAAATTAGTCACCTACTGAAACCAAACCAGGAACCATTCCAACCTCCTCGGCGGTGTGAACGACCCTACCCAGTCGATAACGTCACGCGAGGCTTCCGACGCACTGAGGAACTTGACACATTCTTTTTTGCTGCTGCTCTTGCTTTCGACCTTTGTTCTTTTGAGCTTTTCATGTCCTTTGGAGCGGTTGTGCGGAGCTGCTTGATATGCGTGGGCACAAGTTGTGGAGTACCCTGGGCGTCTGAGGGACAGAGCCAAGGGGCGCTGACAGTGGGAATGGATTCCAGAATGTCCCGGACCGTTTCGGATAAGGGAGAGCCATGCTGTGCAATCGAAGAAGGCATGAGTAACGCAACACCTTAGTTGCAGTGATGTCCATACTCGGAATGCAACGACGGCAGCTCTGCGGACACCGAGAATCTGGGAAATTGTTGGTTCGGAACCCTTTGGTAGTGGAACCAATTTGATCGGCTGCGTTACATTCCTGGGGGAGTTGCACCCGGCCACCAGGTATGGTATATGATCGACTAGCGCGGATGGATCAACGTCGGCGCAACAAACAAACACGACTACTATCGGGGACGACGCTGAACGTGGTGGTAGCTGATCGCCGTTCTGTGCAGGGTTATCCACGACGACATGTTTGCGTGTGACGCCAAGCTGCGATTCCAGCGCCCTGGTCACTGTGTTGATTCCGATAACGAGATGTGGTGAAGCGCTGGACACACGGTCCGCACACCCTGGGTCAAGTGCCTGTGAAGGATTGGTTTGAGTATTGCCATACTCGACCTCCTCGGGTACATTTGCTTGTTGGCCAGAAAGCCCCGTTTTCTGTGAAGATTTTCGAGAAGAATGGATGCGCGGAGGAATACTCTCAAGAACAGCCACAAGGCGAGCTAGAACAACGTTCTGAACGTTCATTGGGACCGACGGCCTGGGGATGACGGTCGGCCGTGAATTTCAGTGGAATCAGAATGGAACGGACCAACTGATTTGAAAGGGGTTCTCCAATACGCTCTTGAGCACAGGCTTACGCTCCAAAGCGGAGCGGACCTTGGCGCGATTGGACAGATGACTGTGAGGGCGAGCCAGATGTGTGGCCATTATGACAGGCGGTCACGATGTGAGTCCGGTGCAAACACCAAGTGAGTGACATTCGCGTTTGGTAACTCTACAGCACTCCGGGAGTAGAACTTTTCTAGAAGCTCAAAAACATCAAGTCCGCGAATGTCGGTGCATGTAACAAAGGGAAAGAGTAGGCACAGGAGTGTAACTAAGTAGAGACTGATGCGTGTAACCGGGTAATATGGGCACCAGCTGAGTGGCGGCGAAGCTGTGTGCGACGGACGAAACTACTGACTACATTGTGAGGATTTGAGAGAGGTGGGCGGTGCAGAAGCCGAATGAAACGAGGCTCGTTTCAGGCCATGCTGGGGCGGGAAGAGAGAAACATTGTCACCAGCTCGCTTAAGTATTCATGAACGGACTAAATTCCACCAGGGAGGAGTTCAACCCCAAGGCTCGGCTAGCCTGGAACAAGAAACGTTCAATCAGACAAATGTCAGTAACACACCGGAACCAGCTGTGAGTCCCCCGGTAATGGACCATGGCCGAGATTGTCGTACTTGGAAAAGTCGTCTAGAAGCCTGTCGGAGAATGTACAGCCCTCAGTTGATCATGTACAGCAAGTGGCCGCTCGCTAAGCAATAACAAGCCTGATTCCGTTCTGTCAAAAGCATCACTCCGCCCCACAGCTACCTGTGTTCGGCGCTCGCATCAGCGCACTACGAGGATGCATCACACACCGTCTCCACAGGTTACAGATGTGGCCACCCGCAAGCAACGCGATCGCACAGATGATCTGCGCCAATTCGCCTTTGCTGCCGACCATGACCTCAAGCCTCATGTCGACGTTGTCAACGTTCAGGCATACCCCCAAGCAGCACTCACCGACAAGCAGAGGGCAATCGTAAACTGCGATGCCACATCCGTCGTCGAACTCATCCGGAAAGGCGTTTACACTTCAACCGAAGTCTTAACAGCAATTGTCACAGTCGCGATCCGCGCCAACGATGTGACTAATTGTCTGACCGAATCTTGTCTCGAGAACGCTTTTGAAAGAGCTGCAGAACTGGATCAGCATCTAAAGGAGACCGGACAAGTCGTCGGACCGCTGCATGGTCTACCGGTTTCGATCAAGGACCATATCAAAGTAAAGGGTCTGGATACATCGACTGGCTACACCGGTAAGCATAGCGCCTTTGTGGCACACAGGACGGCGACTTACCTCTTGTTCAGCTTGGGCGTACAGGACGGTGGCCGAACATGATGCCCTTGTGGTCGATATTCTAAGACGATCAGGAGCCATCATATACGTTAAAACCCAAAACCCTCAAACCTTGCTCGTAAGAGATTAACCTGTACGGTCAACCAATCAAAGATTCACGTTCTTTCTAGTCGCTGGAGACAAATAATAATATCTTTGGGCGGACTGTCAATCCGTACAACCGAAAGCTGACTTGTGGAGGCAGCAGCGGAGGAGAGGGTGCCCTCGTTGCCTGCCGCGGGAGTGTTCTGGGGGTCGGCACGGATATTGGTGGAAGTATCAGGATCCCTGCAGCATATTGCGGCTTGTACGGCCTAAAAGGCTCGGTTGCCCGCCTGCCTCATTCCGGGCTCCTTGGTTCACATGACGGTATGGATGCGATCGTAGGCTGTGTGGGGCCACTAGCCAGATCAGCGAGGGACCTTGAACTTTTCTGCAAAGTGATGCTGGATGCCGAGCCGTGGCTTCTTGAGCCGCCAGTTCTCGAGATGCCATGGAAGGCGGACGTCGCACGGGGACAAGGACTACCAGAAAAGTTGACTATAGCCGTGCTCTACGACGATGGCGTCGTGGCTCCGCATCCACCAATCACACAGGCAATCAAGAGATACGAGGCAGAGCTAAGGAAAGCCGGGCACGAAGTCGTGTTGTGGCAGCCACTGGACCATCAGAAAGGGTGGGAATTGCTCGTGAGAACACCTCGGTGGCCACAGTTTCAGATATCAGTGCACTGACGATGTACTATCCAGTTGAAGCTCTACTTCCTGGACGGCGGCGCAGAGTACTGGAAGGTTCTTCGTGCTGGAGAGGAGCCGCCTGTTCCTCAAACTAAATGGATACTCGATCAGATTCAAGACCCTCGGCATTTCACCGTCGACGAAATATTTCGTTTGAACGTTGAGCGTGAAAGCTTGCGCGCCAAGGCCTTGGAACACTGGAATGCGACTAGGGGTCCCACAGGTCGCCCTGTACATGCGATCCTATGCCCCGTTGCACCAACACTAGCCCCACCCCACGACACGACTTGTTGGTGGACGTATTCATCACATTGGAACCTGTTGGACCTCCCAGCTGTCGTGTTTCCTGTGGGCCAATTCTCGGCTTCCCAGTTTTCTCTGCTAGATTCTTTCCCGCACGCGTCAAGGAACGGGATAGAGGAGCGCATCGCCGGACAGTGGGACCCGTCTACGTACGACAATGCCCCCATCAGTCTGCAGCTCGTTGGGCGTAGACACAATGAAGAGCGGTTGCTGGCTGTCTTGAAGGTCATCGAAAATATCGTTCCCTCCAACGTTCCCGGCGCTTGGGCGGAAGGCGGAGTGAATGGAGCAAACGGATACCACTGATACGTAGCAGGCGGTAGCTGACACGGATATCGTATGTACGTCGCTTGTCAATGAGGGGCTTGACTCGTGGCCATTTCTGCTACAGGGCCTTGGTGGCACTCGATGTCCCCTTCGCCCTGTGGGATGGGTGACCAACAGTCAAGGAATTACATTCTTGACCATCGTGCCTCTAAGTGTCGTTCCCCAATGTTCGACATGGTCAGAGTGCGCTTAGCAAGTCACTTGTGGCCTCAACCAACGCTCACAAGCGTGCGCTTCTCAGTGCTTATCCATCGTTTCGAGCTTTTGATAAACCAACCCACGGCACGTCCCAAACCTACTCTGGGTTTCGATCGCAGGACAGCACAGTCATTTCCCCTCATCGCTCACCAAGAGAGTCTTGCAAGGTAACGTCATCTTGGCCACATCATCGAGCATTGACTGCCCTCCCCAAAGCGAGATACTATGCATTGACTTCGTAATATCATCGCTGTTTGCTGTGGTGCCGGAGAACAACCGGGTGGACGTGGATTTCCAGGCAAGACACCCGTTGCCCGCTTCTTGCGGTGCCACAGGACGTCCTCCCGGTGGATCATCCGTGGCTCTTAACGTTGTTCATTATTCCACCCTCTATAGGGTTCATTGTGCCAAACCCCGGACCCGCTAACCGTTGCTGACGTTCCATTATCAATCTTGGTCGTGCAGGATGGCTCGAGTGTTCGATTCAAGCGGTTCCACGGAGTCGGGAACGATACTATCCGCCGTTGAATACAGCTCCTGAGTGCTTTCCGGTCTAGTCTCCTCGTATATAAAGCGGAACGGTATGGCCATCCTCACATCACCACCAAGTCTCAATCATGCCTAGTCTCCCCCCTTCTAGAGCACGCGCATACAACCATGCTTCTGACCTTCCAACGGCATTCTGGGACGTGTTGATGCAGAACGAGGCGGCCGCAAATATCATTCTCCCATTCGCGAAGAAGGCGTTGGACTTCCCTCTCGAAGAAGGCAACGACCAGCTATGGATCATCCTGTATGATGAAACAAGCGACGACGTCGAGTTCGTGCTTTCTTGCACCAATGGGCCACTAGGAAACTACCCAATTTTTGTATTCACTCCCAAACCGTCCGCTCAGCTCGCCCTGGAGGAAAAGCTTGGAAAGAATATGACCACCTCTTTGTTACAGCTTGTCCTTTGTCTGCTGAGGGAGGTCCCTCCCAAAAGGATATTTTCCGTGTTTTCCATCGCAATGGTGGCAGAGAGGTTCGCTAAAATATTTGAAGAGCACACGCACGGAATTCACGCTCTCGCGGAACCGTATTACGACGCTACCTTCACTGTCTGCACCAGCAAGACGCTCAACAAGCCCTCAATTTCGTTTTCTTCTCTTCCAGAATCCGAGGACATCCTCATCGCTCTCCGTCGTGCGGACACTTCCCATTTGGAAGGGATCAAAGCTCTGTGCAAGGGATTTTCCTTCACTTCGGTGAGTTCTGCCTACATTGCGTGGCGTATAAATCATAATGTCTTTTGTGCCGATAGCCGCCATATGAACTTGATGACGAATGTGCAGAGTTGGAGGCTAGGACGTTGATCACCAATCAGCGGGTTTGGGTGCATATGATCAAGAAGGGGGACGAAGAGTGGGAGACTGCATGCCTTGTTGCCACAACCAGAGAGTCAGAAAATGTGACAGCAGTCACCAAGGTTTTCACAGCAGAGCATTGGAGGGGCCGTGGTTGTGCGGCACGGCTTCTACACCGTGTCTGTCAAGAGTGAGTGTCTACGACTTGTGTGCTCTCCATTATTCTGATCCTCCGCTAGAATTCTCCAGAAGAAGGAACGCGTCGTACTTTATGTCGGGAACGGTGATTCGCCAGAGTTGGCGGCTGCGCGCAGAGTATACCACAAGGTCGGCTTCCAAGGCCTCAATTCACAGCAAGAACAGACAGTGGAAAACGTGGAAAGATGGGTTGAAATTGGCTTCGAGGGAACCACTTTGGGTTATTGGTGATCTCTCTTCCCCAGACTCCTAGTCAACACTTCTCTCCAGCCTGCAAGTTGGCAAGTTGGGACGATTTTTACACTTAGACCTTTTGTTCGGACCGTCTGTCTTCCTGTACATATCTCGTGTAGCCTTATCTTTCCCCGACAGCTGAATGAGGGGCTGTATTCATGGTAGTTGTACATATACACCAGAGTTGATCTCATACCCCAAACCATAGACTGCTCTGGATGTCACCCGTCGTGCCTTCCTTAATCCATCTCTCTCCGACAGCATTATCTTCAGGGTAAGCATAAAGGAGCTCGGGACTTAGAAGTAACCTGGCTCGTTCGTTCGTTTGAACGAGTCCTTCAAAATATCGACCTGCTTCAGGCGCATTCTCAAATAGCTGACGATATACATAAGGCTTCAGCGTAGTTGGTTTGATGTTTTCTTCTGCCACATCTAAGCTCATATGTCAATGCCGGTTTCGTAGAGCGTGGAGAGAGCTCACATCGGACGGACCCGCTTTGAGTGAAGATGTGATAGAAAGGCTGATGCCGCCCACGAGGGAGTGAATCGACGTTCATTGACGTTATCCACCCTTCGGAAGCCATGCAGGATGGCTGTAAGAACATCGGTCCGACAACCAACTAGTGCGGAAAAGGAGAAACTCACCTCCCATCCGTATATATATCCTATATATTCATACTTTGCATGTTTGAAAATCATCCCCACGAAGTGTTCGATGGGAACTGACAGCTTGGAACGCAACGTCACGGAAGCTCCGGCCTCGTCCTCGTCCTCATGCGCTGCTTTGCAACTGGCCAGGAGCTGGTCTTGGGTGGGTGGGCTAAGACCTGGCGCTAAAGCGTCGGTCAATACGGAAAGTATATCTAACGGAAAGCGGCCGATGTGTTTCATGATGTTCAAAAGGTATCTCCTGTCGTTCATGAAAATCAAATTCACGGTGAGCCCGACATAGAATGCGGTATGAAGATCCCCTTCAGATATACTTTCCGTTCGTGGAAGGAACGAGAATGAGGCAAGTATGTTCCTCGATGCACGAATAACCATGGAAGCTGTGCTAGCCGGCCGGACGTAGCGTATGGCGGGCAAAGGGGCAATGCCTGCGTCCGTGAGTAAACGAGGAATGTCCTCCTGGATTGATAGTATGGCCTTGCTGCGGGATCCAAAGACATCCACGATGATATCGGATACTGTGGGTTCAGGGGAGGAGACGATAGCCAAGACTCTCGCAGGAAAATCGACGGGGGCAGCCCTTATTCCCAGGCGGCGAGCAAGGCATACAAAAATGTACACCAGTGAGATAGGAATTGTGTCTTGGTGCGTGGTGAGGAACCAATGGGGAAATCGCGTATTGAAGGCGTTGAATCGAGAGTCTGTGATACTCGCATGATTAGGGCACAACGCTCGAGCCGGTGCGTAGCTCACGTTCTGCGGCTCTGAATCCACGTTCCCAAAGGAAGTCGCAGATTGATGAGGATATACGACATAGTGTGCCTTCACTGTGATTAAACTCGACTGGGATGGTCGGGAGGTTTTTATCTGCAAGGTACGACCGACAGAAGCCACTAAGAGTGTCGAGCAGAGAAGTGATCTGCACGGAGCCATGTAGTGAGTTTGCGTAAAGGATACAGTGTGTCCATTACTTACCTCCATCGGAGGGTGAGCAAAATATGACGAAAGACAAGCGATCGCTGTTTCTAGTGTGTCTGCATCGTCATCTTCCTTACTCCTTATTCCACACCATGTCCGCACCGCATGGCTACGTGCTATAGTGCCCAGCAAGCATCGCGCCCAGAAGCGGCGTGGGATAGCGTGACGAGGGACCTCGCCTTCATTGCTGTCGTAGACGCCACGGAAAGGTTCGGGGATAGGACATTGAGCTTCCGTGGCCAGCGCATTCCAGACGTCATATGAAAGCGTGGATGTTACCTCTCTCGCTCTCTCCAATCGACCATCACGTTCCATGATAATGTCATCCAGGATCTTGATGGCCTGTCGGTCGAGACAGACGCGCTCCATATAAAGCGCCTTCCAGTCATGGCCTAACGCCTGTCTTCGCGAAAGCTCACTCGCAGGAAGGCTGACCGTGTATCGTGCGCGATAATGTGGTTCCCAGAGCGTAGCGATAGATGCCGCATTCCGGAGAATGGAATTCGCACGGAGACATGCAGCCAACGTCCTTGGCCCTTCATCTGAATGAGCTGATACGGGAAGCTGCCTGAGTATCTGCACATGGATGTCGAAGGGCAATTCTGTTAGCGCCATGGTGGTAGCAGTCTGATCCGCGTCGGTCGGAGTGGCGCTATTACTGCCAGAATTAGCAGTGGACGATCCGATCACACCAGTCAAACATGATCAAGACTGCAGTTCATACATCTTTCAAAGTTCCTGTAGGCGGTCTTGTGCCAGAGTATCACCCTACGCTCAACTACACAAACGGTACCTCTGTAGGCACCTTTTTGCAAAATTGTTGTACATAGTCACACGACTGTCGATGAAACGATTGAATATTAATATTCCGACTCAGATTGATACAAGCACTCATATACCATTCCATTTACTGGGTTCATTCGACGCGGACGATGGTGCCCTCGGGAGGTCTGAGTCCTCATCGTGAATCGTCAAGACAAACACTTGGCCAGGGGAAACGAGAAGAGGGATTGCTAGACATTGGTATACCCCAAGCATCGCTGAAGTAGGGACTGGAAACATTTCAGCAAGCGAAATGTTGATCGACGCCAGACCACGTGGAGATCCAAGGCCGACCGGAAATCCATCACTTGTTCACCTGCCGATGCTAGCGCTCATTATCGACAGAAAACCCATGATATCCGATGCTTCATAGTCATCTAAATGCTAACTCTCTACAATCACGGGATGTTTACGTAGTCTACCGTATATGAGTTCCCGTGTCCTCTAAAGCAAGGAGCGACATACGTTGTGAGATTGGTAGCACATCACGTCGATAGTCGCATCGAGGAATTACCTCGCTCGTAGACTGTATACTTTTGCGGTGAATAGATTTTTGGTTTACGTGGACGAACGGACATACCTGACATCGGCACCACTTAGAACATCTGGTCGATGGGGATAACACTTCGCATGTTGACCATATTGAGAAGAGCTGAATTCACAGGCATTGGAACACCGTATTGTTTCCCGAGACGAACAAGGTACCCGTTCAGGAAGGATATCTCAGTTGGTCTGCCCTTCCTTATATCAGATAGTGTCGACGAGATGTTTCCTCTTGTCAGTTGGGCGACTCGTTGGACTTCTTGTACGAGCGCGTCAGCTTGGAGATCGTGTGGCATCCGGCCCAAGGGGGCTTGGCTCCTTTCTACATCTGGGGCAAGCGAGCCGAGAAAAGCCTGTGTGTCAGCTTCCAGCTGCGCCTGAAAGGCAGTAGCAGCTTCTGTGCAAACGTCCCGTAGCATTCGTTTGGATGCCTCATCTTTAAACAAGGCACCGTTTCGGCAGCCAAGAATTGCTGTGAGGGGGTTCACTACTGCGTTCACGACTAGCTTTTTGCGCATTGCGAGCTGTACGTCTGACATTCGCCTCCATTTGCAGCCCAGCCCATCAAGCGAGCAAAGAACGGTTACTGTGTCCCGTAAGGTGGAATATTGGGCATAAGATGTCTCATCTCGACTCGCTATATCGTCGAGACTGAGTTCTCGTTCGTGCTGTGGTTTGCACTCTTCTGACAGCGATGCCTCGAAGTCCCGTCCACGACTGTCTGGAATGATACCGAACTCGATGTCGCCGACCCCTGCGTGTACAACGTGTGATGGTGACTTCAACCATGCACCATGGGTATTCGAAGCCAGGATAAAGTGAGGTCTGCTTTCGGGGT
Organism: Boletus huronensis; assembly: GCA_038093155.1. Lineage (NCBI taxonomy): Eukaryota > Fungi > Basidiomycota > Agaricomycetes > Boletales > Boletaceae > Boletus > Boletus huronensis. The sequence goes on along the minus strand of JBBPRS010000072.1, from coordinate 4,006 downwards.
TGCGAAAAAGTTTCTGCACGAGGTCTTCATAGACACCCATCCCATTCTGGAGCAGCACGATCGTGCTTCTAGGTGTTAGACGGGGAAGCATCCGAGAGATGGCATTCATGGTGTTCTGTGCTTTAGTCGTGACGAAGAGTGTTTCGATTAGGTCAGTCCTTAGGTGCTCGAGGGATGGTGAATAGCGTTTGGCCTCATCCCTGGAAAGGGTGGAATGGAAAGGTATCCCAGCACCAGAGTAGTCTCCCTGTTCGAAAACCTCCATATCATACCCGTCGCTGGTTTGCACTATGCCCTGGTTCTCCACAGATATTGCGCCACCAAGGGAAGCCGCAGCCCGTGCTTGACTCACAGACTTGTGTATGAGCGTGATGGAATGTGCGCGTGGGAGTGCTGCTCGGAGATGATGGGCAAGGAGGGAGCCAATGGGTCCGATTCCTAGGACATAGAAGCGCATGTCAATGAGACCGGTGAGTCTGGGGGACTTGAGTGTACGCTGGCGGTAAAAAGTTCAAGGTTGAAGCTGGAAATGCAGGGCGACACGTACAGACAAGTCGGGCTGTAAACTTTTTTTTTGGTTGTGACCGAACCAACGCGTTCTATCGTAAGGGACGTCGGAAGCGAACTTGGAATGTCGCTCTCAGCGCCGGTCTATATTCAGGCATGTCGAGGTCATAAGGACGTCGAATTTCCGGTCAGCGAGTCCCACACGGCGGCGCTGCTGGATCTCGGGCCGTAAGCTTGATCATAGAAAAAGCCTCTGTCACTCTCCCTGTTCCCCCCCACTCCCATCCAACTGACATCTATCACCAACGTAATGGCCACCATCGTGCTCAAGCGAACTGGACAAAAGGCATGTATCCAACCTCTCTGATATGCCCATCTGATTGATATATCATAGATGCCCTCGGTTGGGTACGTCTCCTTATCTTATGCCAAACCATCTCATTAGACTTTTCCACCCATTCAAGGTTTGGTCTTTGGAAGGTGACTTCGCTCCCATGACAAGTTCGTCTCATGCTCAACTCCCTAATATAGGTCACCAAATCTGCTTGTGCAGATGTGAGTTTTCACCGATCTAGAGTCCTGCCAGTGCCTGATGTTTATTCAAGACGGTTTATAATGCCATCAAGGCTGGCTACCGTCTTCTCGACGGTGCCTGCGACTACGGAAACGAAAAGCAGGCGGGGGAGGGTGTCCGCCGGGCGATCGTGGATGGTCTCGTGAAGCGTGAAGATCTCTGTGAGTTGCATGTCCTCATGTATTGGGTCAAGCCAACCGTACCTCTTTAGTCATCACTTCCAAGGCGAGCCCGACCGTAGTATTTGTATGATCACCTGGACTGATGGCGAGACAACAGCTCTGGAACACCTTCCATGCTCGCGACCACGTAAGACGATCTTTTTTCCCTGGATTGACGCACCTCTTAATCAAAGTAATAGGTGAAACAGGTCACCAAGAAACAACTTGACCTTTGGGGTATTGACTATTTCGACCTCTTCCTGGTCCACTTCCCTATCTCCCTCCAATACGTTGATCCTAGCCATCGCTACCCCCCTGAGTGGTTCGGTGATGATGGCAAAGTGCACCTTCGTGGGTGTTATCTTTCTTCTTCTTCTTGTATCCGAGTTCACGAAGTAAAACAGAAAATACACCTTTGTCGGAGACATGGGGAGCTATGGAGGAACTTGTCGACGACAAATTGACGAAGAACATCGGTCTGAGGTGTGTAATTTGCCCACTAGAGGTTGCCACATCTCTCACTACGATCCAGTAACTGCCAGGGATCTCTCATCCTCGATGTGCTTCGATATGCCAAGTACGAGCCGCAGGTACTTCAGGTCGAATTACACCCCTACTTGACTCAGGAAGGTCTTGTTGACCTCTGCAAGACCCTCGGAATCGCCGTAACAGCGTACTCCTCCTTTGGCCCTCAGAGCTATCTCGAGCTTGGAATGGCCAAGAACTCGACTTCTCTACTTCAGCACAACCTTACCGCAAACATCGCCGCGGCTCACAAGAAGAGTATGTTGTCTTGTATCTCTCGTTTGTGGACACATTGTACTAGTGATGATTCTCACGTCACATAGCAACTGCCCAGGTTTTGCTGCGATGGGCGACCCAGCGCGGTATCGCTGTCATTCCGAAGAGTAACGACCTCAACAGACTTGTTGCTAACATGCAGTGCGACAACTTCGACCTTTCGGACGCTGAAATCGCTAGTATCAGTGCTTTGAGCATCAACTACAGGGTGGGTACGAGTCTCTTGGTCCTGTATCGCACTGAGATATCGCTGCACAGCTCAACAACCCCGCGGACATCGACCCTCGTTTGGCTATTTTCGCTTGAGGAGACATGAGTCTATACGTGCTTGCATGTACGATATCGAGGTAGCGAGATTATTCTAGATCTTGTTGGATCCGGAGTCCGAGTCGTAGCGCAGTCAAAAGCCGCAGCACGTCGGAGTTTGAAACGAGCATTAGATCAGAACGACCCAAGACCGTATTCTTTCTTCCTGACCATTATCACAGCCAGTATGGCGGTCCAGTTCAAGCTAACCAAGGCGAACGGTTTAACTCGCCGCATCACTTTCGTGACGCGGCCAACGTGGTCCCTTCTCTCCGCTAGAATCGCCAATATGTACAATATTGCGATCGGGAACGTTGGAGTATCCTACGTCGACTCTGACGGCGATGAAGTCACTCTTAGTTCCGACGATGAACTCCAGGACTTCTACACCTCGGTCCCTGTCGCTGGTGACGGCGCCATCAAACTCGTCGTCCATGATCTTAGCAGCCTTCGGGCCGCTAACACAGCGTCTCACTCGCTCCCTAGCGCTACGCCACAACAGCCCAACTTCCGAAACACGTTTGGTGGTCACGAAGTGTTACCCCTAGTTTTCGACGCAGAGGATGAGTGGCAGCGTCTGCCTGGCCCTTTAGGCAGTCTTTTCCTCTCTAGAGATGCCCCTGAAAGCCCTCATGCCTTTGTCGAGGTCCTGGAGAGTGACGTCAGCCTTTCCAGGTCCGAAGCAGTCGATTCTGGAGGGGGAGACGCTTCCCGCTCCGACCTCACTTTTACCCCAACAGCTTTACAGGGCAAAGGCAAAGGCAAAGAACGTGCAGTCACCGTGGATGACGATGTCTCATCCGCCGGCTCTGTTATCGGCAACGAGGCACCAGCCAAGCCCCCCGTTCATATTTTCGACGTGCACTCCGAGGATGTATCCTGTTTCTCTCCTAAATCCACTGTCCAGCTTCCGCAGAGCGGTGTTGCTACTCCGGCTCAGGCGCAGAGCACCCCTGTGATCATTGGACAGCCTCTCAAAGCTGATAGATCCACCTCCAGCGGAGATCAGAAGATGGAGGTTCTCGACGATGATCCCCCCCTTCCATCCTTGGAATTATCTGACCCGAGTCGCGTCCCTCCTTCTCTTGCACACGATATTGCCACACTCTTGACTACCATTTCCACTGTCGTTGGGACTCACCCGGAGTTGTCCGAATGCCTCCGTAATATTGTCATCAACGCCAGAAACGGCACTTACTGGGCCGCTCATCGCGACGCGATTTCGCGCGCTGCGGAGAATATCCATAGAACTGCCGCACAAGAGACGGGTAGGAGTCTCGAGGAGCTTCGCCGTGTCACTGAGCAAGAGGCTGGTGCACGAGTTACGGAAGCGCTTGGCAGGATTTTCCGCACAGTCGGCGAATTTGTTCCGAATGGCCAGAACGCCGGTTCGCAGGCATCCAGAAATACTGTTCAGATTTCTCCTGATGAAACAACATCCGACATACCAAGACCACCTCGTATGGCACCCGCCACCCCTAGACTTCCTTACTTGCCTCCTCATCCACGCCGCCACCACTCATGGTTCAGTCAAACACCCTTCAGCCAACCGGGAGGTCCATTTTGGGGTGGGTTAGCACATCCACCACCTCCTCCCCCCCCCCCACCCCCCCCCCCCCCCCCCATAGCCCCACCCGGCTGGCCCAGCCCACCAACA